>JANHFL010001345.1:474410-490657 GCA_032468155.1 Oxyrhabdium leporinum
GGAGAAGTGGCAGGTTTGAAAATAAACAAAGAAAAAACTAAGATATTAGTGAAAAATGCCAGAGCCCATGTGGAGGCTCGGGCAGGGCAAAAAAATGGGCCTCCCAGAAGTTCCAGAAGGCTGTAAATGGGCCTGTTTCCAGCCTCCAGAGAGCCTCTGGAGCCCAGGGAGGGCGAAAAATGTGTGGTGCAGGAGGCCGACTAGGCCATGCCCACCATGGCCACGCCCACCCAGCAACTGGGCAGAGAACAGGTTGTTAAAAAATTTTAAGCCCACCCCTGGGTTATTGCATCCAATATAATCATTGAGAAAAGAAGAAAACTCAAGAAAAGATACAAAAAATATTAGATGAACTTAAAAAGAAAGAAACTGACTTATAGAAGACACCAACAGACTGCAAATTTTTACATCAAATTAAACTATTACTCCAACAACTATCTATGTTGACCGTTTGAGAAGTGGAAATAAAATTGAATTATACAAAACAAAGATATTTTAAGTTCACAAATAAACAAGAAAGATTGTTGGTACATAAATTCAGAAAAGAAAGAAAAGACAATGATTGATACAATCCAGAAGGGCAAGACAATATTGACAAATGGTGACTGTTAAATTCATTATATATATTTTACTCAGATTTGTACATGAAAAAGAATGTGGACTTACAAAAAAAATAGATAAATAAAAATTAAAACTACCAAAGCTTTTACAGGTGCAAAAGCAACTAGCAATAGCGATAGCACTTAGACTTATATACTGCTTTACGGTGCTTTACAGCCCTCTCTAAGCAGTTTACAGAATCAGCATATTGCCCTCAACAATCTGGGTCCTCATTTTACCGACCTTGGAAGGATGGAAGGCTGAGTCAACCTTGACCCTGGTGAGATTTGAACTACCAAATTGTAGGCAGCTGATAGTCAGCAGAAGTAGACTGCAGTACTGCACTCTAACCACTGTACCACCGAGGCTCATAATTACTATAACTATTTTTGAAATATCAGATGCCATTAAAAAGATGAAAACTGGCAAAGCCTTAGTAGGCTCAGACAAGTGGCCTTGTCAGTTAACGAAGGTAATCAGTTAACAGTGGGTCTTCCAATCTGTATTTAGGGACTGAGACTACATTGGGAGATGTACCTGAGCTTTGGATGAATCTAGTTGTTTGGATGGTTTAAGGAGTCAGGGGTTTTATGATTTATTATTATTATTATATTATATTTTGAATGCATTATCTATCAAACAGAAATAATACGAATAATGTATCATATTATTATATATTGCTGCAAGCCTAAGAATCAGATGATTGAATGACCTAAAAGTATTAGTAATAAATCAAATAAATAAATATGAGGATGAGGATAGTGACAAAGTATACATCTTTTTCCTCCCATGGAATAAACTACTTGCGAAAAATAGCCTTTCTAGACCAGAGCTGTCAAATTCCCGGCCTGCAAGCCACGTGTTGGCCACACCCATGCCCGCTTTAGTGAAGGGGAAAAAAGTCACGAGATGTCGCCTTGATGATGTGAGTTTGACACCCCTGTTCTAGACCAATGCAGAAACTCAACTAGGTAGCCTTTGCAAAGTCTTCCACTTCTACTATTCTGTTTTCCTTTAAATTCTCTGTGTTTGAATACCTGCTCCTTGTCCTGAAAGCTTTTGGTGGGAGAGAAGGAGTAAACTACCCCCTCTGCCACATACTTTTATGTTTTTTGTTTTAGCTAGGAAAATAAAGGGCACCAAGATTAAGGGAAATATTTTTGAAGGTTAAAAGGGTATTTATAGTTCCATAGTTCCAGTAAATTTCCATGAAAAATGGATGCCCAGGGGCCCTTTGTAATTTTAAAATATCTACTTCTGATTGAATTGAAAGGTCACACATTTAGGGTATGGTAGAACAGAAATGAACTTAGGTACCCAAGGTATACCCATACTTAAACTTTGAAAATGGTTTTAAATTGTAGTATTTGAACTATTTAAAGCAGTGACAGATGATTTTTGAGAATTCTGCACAAGACTGTAGAAGATTCTTAATTTGATTTTCAGAATCGTCTATACAGTTTTAGTTCCAGTCCTTAAAAGCAAAATACTGTAAAGCTAAGAAAGAGAGTGAGCTCCGTTTTTGTCTTGGAAGGCCTCCTGCAACCCTCTGCCAGCGAAAAAGGAGCTTAGGAGAGCCACATGTGGCCCTTGCAAGCTCTGTTTTCACTGGCAGAGGCACCGTGGGCCGGTCTTTTGCTATTTCCAGGGTGGCCCCACTGGTCAGATCTAAGCATCTCGTGGGCTGGATCCAGCCCCCGGGCTTTGAGTTTGACACCCTGATCTACACGGTAACCATTTTGATCACTACTTATAGAAAACAGTGTGTACCATTTTTCCAGATTTAGATGATGTATCAACATAATATTTATCAACGTGATAATATTTTTGTTGCTTTTATTGATGGTATAAGCCACTTAGAGTCACCTCTAGATGAGATGGGCAGCATATAAATTAAATAAATAAAGTAATACATACATATATGCAGGCATCCATACATAAATACCCACACCCACACATCAGTACTGGTACACACTGAGGAGCTTTGCCTGTTCAAAATGCAACTGCCATGAGATGCATGGCTAGTTACAAAACCTGCACTTACTGGAATATTACTGCCCTGCTGTCTACTGCCTTTATTTATCTTGATTCTTTTTTGGAGCCCCTTTTGAAATATGTGAATTTACTATTTTTAAAATTAAAATAGTTTTTTTCAAACAATCAGTTGAGCAGGGTATGTAGTAGACACCACAAGAAATATTTGTGGTCTGGGGCCACACCATGTTGGGTGCCCTGGAGGTATGCTTCATTTAGCAAGATGGACAAGCAGTGACTTCTGACATGAGATAGCTTCAGTGCCAGGACACAAGCCTTGAAAGCTATAACTCTGTCCCATGCTCTTTGTCTTTAACTTATTTGGACACAAGAGAATGGGGCAAAATGCAGAGAACTATCTTATATAAATACAGATAATCAACATGGGGAAATGTGCAGTGGTAAAAATAATTTTCTCCTGAACACTGATATTTCTGAATGGGTTCTTTCACTGAGGTGGGCATAGATAGGTATCTTTTTACTTCACATGAATTTTAACACAACCACGATAATTTTCATTATTCTAATCTTTCAGAGATCTATGGGACAGTAGAGAAAAAAAAGTATATGGCTCCATACTGGATAAAGTACTCATTCATCTCCATAAGTGAGAGAACTATGTTGCAACTAAAAATAGAATCTGAGCTTTCTCAAATGATACGTTTTCTGTGGCACTTTTATAGGGATTGAATTGATATGTTAGGTAGCTTCTTAATGCATTATGAATGAGTATTCCTAGTAGTGTTTTCCTACTGACGTTCTTTCATTTTTCATCTTTTCTAGTTAGTACTGTTCCTCTGATCGCTTTGCCAAGCGGTTTTATTCTTTACTCCTTTTATCTTCATTTCTGTGTGGCTAAATAATTTGCAAGGGGTGTGTGAATAATTTGTTTTTTTTCCATGTCAAGCAAGCTCTGTCATCCTATCGTACTCAGTCACAAAGCAGAAACAGTCAGATGGACAGAATGGGTAGTGATATACAGTATTTCTCTTGTTTGCTTTCTTACAGACACCACACATAATGAGTTTCCATTCATATATAAGTTTTTCTCTATATGCAGGTTCGTTTTCATGTTTTTAGTTTATTTTGCAAAATTGTCTCTCTCTCTCTTGTGAATTTTATTATCAGAAATAATTTTATGTCATACTTATCCTGCAACTGAATATTCTAACATTACTTGTGGATTCTTATATTAGTGGCTAGGCACTTTGGTTAATTTTGGTACTAGATCGCAGTTGTCTTTATGTCTATACTAGATAAAATTTAATAATTATTGTATCCATGAATTGAGTAATGATCTGATTATTTAAGTGATCTCTTGTGTGTTCGCTCAAGGGAACTATTCAGAAGATTACATTTGTGATTCCCTGCTTGTAGATGAGTCTCTAATAATAAATAAGCTCTTGAACGACTGACTTCCTTCACATGTGGTTTTCAATATGTGTTTCGCAATACCAAATGGAATTGTTTGCAAATGCTTAATAAAAACTACACAATCACCCCAATTTGTTGGATTTTATGGGGTTTGAACGGCATCCTGTTTTCCAAATTGTAATAGCTGTGTTCTTTCTTGTATGACAGCAGCTTCTCGGTGGCACAATAGTTAAAGTGCAGCAAGTATGTCTCTGGTATCAAATGTTGTTATTCCAGCCCACTGCACAAACAATGTCAGTTGTTTGTTTGACTGGACTCTGCAGGCTTTCTTGTTTGTTTCCATTTGGATTCTTTCATCTCACTCTCCCTTTCTTTTTGGCAGGAACCATTGTTTGAAGCTTCTTGTTGTCCTGATGAATCCGGTCTGTTCTGATTGGTGTACCATTCATCCGACACCTCCTGTGGAAACTTTGAGGGGCCCATATAATTGCTTTCGATTGCCTTTCTCTGCCAGATAGGGAGTGGGTGTAATTTTTCTTAAAATGGATGCCCCACCTCTACCTTTCTGTGTGGTTTAATTTTCAATATTTGCAGGAGCTCCAATCCATAAAGATTCTTCCCTGCTTTCTTCCTCCTGCCTCTCCTCTCCTGCTGTTTACATGGTAAAAAGTTCATCTGATCTGATTCCTTCTTTGTGCCTACAACTGCACAGATAATTAGCACTGACAGGAGAGTCATTGCACAGAGGGGAGGAAAGACGTCTATGCCTCCTTTATGTCCACCCTGCCTGCCTAGTATCTTGGGCCAGAATGTTCTTGCCAACTTCTGAGGACCAGAAAGAGCCCCCCACCCCTATCTCACCCCACCCACACCCCAAAGGCTACTCCAGACTGCTGCTTACCTTACATAAGAGGTCTTGTTTCACAGCAATTGTTAAGATGTAATCAAAATCTTTTGTTTATTTTATCATTATAATGAGGCATTTAATCACTGTCCTCTCCTGAGTAGATCATTTCAGAAAGATATGACAATCTTGTGGTAATTTCTTGGGGCAGACTGCTGCTAATAATTAGGAAGAATTTTCTTCTATTTCTTCCTTCTCCCCCCTCCAACTCTCTTTTGCATCTGATCTGCCAGTATCTGAAATTCCTTAAATATGATGGATTTAACATCACTGAATAATTCTCAATTTTTCTGTGCCTGACCAGCTTGAGTGCAGGCCACCAGCCATTCCTTGAAGCCATAAACACTTGACCTTGTTTTCTACTTATCTTTGGCTCACTAGGAAGGCAACCTCTACACATTTTTTCTGTCAAAAGTGGTGTTTTCTACTGTGTGCCAGCTCAAGAGTTTATGAGTTTTGCATTTATGAGTGGAATGGTAAAAAACTGGGGTCTTTTTTCTTCCTTTATAAGTTCATAGATGGGACAGTATAAAACTTTTTAAAAAAAAAATAGTGCACTAATTTAAACAATAGATGCATACATGATGAAATCCATCCTGCTCCTCCCACAGCATTTTATCAATTGCTCCTTGCAGGTGCCTAAGAAGAATGATCAAGAACACTATGACAGGTACAGAAAGAAGAGTGATACCTCGCCATTTATTACAGTTGCTCAGATTCCCTTTCTTGGCAAGTTTTAACAATAACTCCCTCCAATCATCGAGAACACATTGTCTCTATTTGCGTGAACCCTGCCTTCCAAGAGGTGAGAAGTAGAGAAAGAAAGCACTGATGCATATCTGAACTGGGATCTGAACTCAGATTGCACCAGTCTACATTTCTTTCACTTCTCAAAATCATCAATGGAAGTCATGTGAGTCTCCCACTAACATAGCACTTAGATCTCATTGGAGTCCACAGGATACTCCCACTAACGTTACTGGTAGGTATAGTCATTGCTGCATGATGGTCATGCAGAGCCCGGCTGCCAGTGAATTCTCTAAGTGTACTGTCTTGTCAGTGTCTCTATGGGCATAACATGAATGCAACAGTGAAGCTGAGTATTTTCTAATACAGAAAAGGAAACCAATTACATTGCCTTCTCCTTCCGCTGCCCGGTACATTGGTCTATCAGTCACATGCTTTGCTGGCTTCTTGAAGTAATTTCAGATAATTGCCCTTGATATTCATAACCTTGTTCAAAATTTATATCTAATCTGAAAATAAGCCACTATGTATATCATTAAACCAGCAGGTGCTTTTCTTTTAGCTGCAAAACAATTGGAGTTGGATAAATTATTTTCCATTAACTATTGATTGCCCAGCAATTGCCATTCCGATCTTTGTTAGGGCTTTCAAGAACTATCTAGCCTCAAGGAATGTTT
Organism: Oxyrhabdium leporinum; assembly: GCA_032468155.1. Classification (NCBI taxonomy): domain Eukaryota; kingdom Metazoa; phylum Chordata; class Lepidosauria; order Squamata; family Cyclocoridae; genus Oxyrhabdium; species Oxyrhabdium leporinum. The sequence goes on from JANHFL010001345.1 coordinate 480,747, forward strand.
CTGCTTTTGATTTGCCAAGATATTGTTATTAAGAATGGTAAATGTGATGGTTTGAAACATAGATCTGAGTGAGCTTCTGTTACCTTTGTGATTAATCTCTGTTCGAGCAGAAATATGACAACATTTAGAATTTATATTCCTCAACATATTGTAGGGATTTATCAGATGAGAAATTACCAGATTCTTCACCCTGAATATTCTCAAACGGGTTGTACAATTTTAGATCACAAGTACACCGAAAGGAAATATTTTTTATTGTGAAATTTAAAATGAGAATATTGTGAGCAGAAGAGTAGCAGTGTCATTCAGAGTTTAAAATTGACATTTCAACATTTAGATTAGAATTCTAAATTTTTGAAAAAGAAAAAACTAAATAAATACCCCCTTACAATGTGTTCAGTAGGTTATAATTGGAAGTTATAATAGCCACTTCTGACTGAGAAAATGGTTTTGGAGAATTGTAAAAGGTGAAAATGCCATTTACATATACTCTGGATTGGAGTAAAACATAGTTATGAATTTAAGGTAAAAGCCACACATTTATAAGTCAATTGCACCAGCTACTTGTTTATTTGATTTTGCCTAGCTCTGTGCAACTTTTCTAGTTCCATTTTTAAGGTATGGTGCTCAGATAAATTCACAAATATTCTAAATTTTCTCGCTTAGATTTATAGTCTAGAAAAATATTGACAATCTAGTTTTTTTATTCCATTCTTAATGATCCACAGCATGGTTTTCACAGCAGCTTCACCAAAGGGTTTATCAATCTGTCCATCATAGTTTTAAGAGCCAGTTTGGTCTAGGGGTTAAGGCACTTAGGCATGAAAGCCAGCTGGGTAACTTTGGGCCAGTCGCTCTCTGTCAGCCCTGCTCACTTCATGAGTTTGTTGTTCTAGCAAAAAGAGGTGAAGGAAGGAGTATTAGGTAAGTTCACTGCCTTGAGTTATATATAAAAATAATAAAGGCAGGATAAAAAAAAATCTTAAAAAATAATCTAAAGCTAAGACCTCTTTCTTGATCAGTCACAGCCATGTCAAGTCCTATCTGTGTATTCATAAATTCAAAGTTTTGCTACCATGTGTATTGCATTACATTTGATTACTCTGAAATATTTGGCATTTTACTGCTCATTTTTTAAAAATTTGCAGAGTCTTCTTTACTTTTACATCCTTTTCCTTCAACCACCATAAATTATTTGGTTCGGTCAGCAAATGTGCTCACCCTTAATTCCTTAAGTCTGCAGTGCTAGATTTGGGTCATTATAAAGATTCATTCTGGGGAATATAAACTCCAAAATGGACAGGCCTTCTGTATGTAATGTTAACAAGCCTGTTTTTTTTTTCAGTAGCAATGGCAAAAAGATACTTTATGATACTTACAAGACAATTGTAAAAGGGCTGAGGAAGGTAGTTTTTTTTTTTCTGTTTTTCAAACAACAAAAGGGCCTCCTCAGGTATTATAAATCTTTGCCTTGTTACTTTTTTTTGGTTTTCTTGTTATGTAAACATTGATTTCAAGACACAATGCAGCCACAATGCAGATAATAGGAGATTTGTCAAAAACATGATCTGTTCAAAGATCTGCTGAAAATCATGAAAATACTGCAGAGCATCAGGATTCCCACATGACCCAAACTTTAGGATCATTACTGACTACCATGTTTGTCTGTCTGTTTGCTTGCTTTTTAGGGCAGGCAGTTTTCTGAAGAATCCTAAATGTTCTCAGAATGACTGTATGCATTGTTCTTCTAATGAATATGAGGATTTTAATTGGCCTTTTAAACAATTTAATTTTCCACTGCTAAATTTTTAAAACCTTCCTTAACAGGTAATTCAAGGCCCATTCTTGTGCTGTTATGGGAATTAAAACATTCAAGCTCTTGATGCAGAAGAACACTTGCGAGTATTTCTGTTTATAATATACTCAAATTGTCTTTTCCCTGGATTGATTCACTTCTTTAAAAAAATGGAAGGCTGGACATTAGTCTCTTTGGTGGCAGCCTTCTTTCCAGATCATCCATGCTAATATATCATTTTACAGCAACAATTAGTCTCCCCAAACTCCTCCATTCTTATTTAAGTTCTTTTTAATTCCACCTTTATTATAAATGAGTGGCTCCCAACCTTTTCGGCACCAGGGATGGATTCCGCGGAGAGAGCTTTTTTCTGCAGACCATTTCGCGTGCTATTTGCATCCTGCAGATGGGGCTTCTCTTGTTTCCACGCCTGGTTTCTGGCATGCCATGGACTGGTGTCGGACCACGGACCAGAGGTTGGGAACCTCTGCTATAAATAATACAAGGTGACTGATGAAAGTACCTCCTATTTTCCTCACAACAACCTGTGAGGTGGGTGAAACAGAGAGAGAGAGAGAGAGAGAGGGAGAAAGAGGCTTGTCCAAACACACCCAGCAGGCTTTCATGCCTAAGGCAGACCAAAATTTACAGTCCCCTGGTTTCTAGTCTGGTGCCTTAACCGCATGACCAAACTGGCTCTCTTCTCCTTGAAATGAAACTTCTGAGCTTAATTAAGTAATAAGTAATCATTCAACCTATCCCTCAGTTCAACTCAATATGCCTGTTGGCATTCCAGGGCCTTACACCAGATATCAAGGGCCAAAATCCATGCTGTGCTTAGTTTAGTAACTTCTACTGGTAGATGGGAATGCATTGTCCTTTATCTACCCAAGGCATGCCAGCATTCAAGGCTTTCAGTGGAGAAAAAATATCTCTTATACTGTAGTACAGTACAGTACAGTACAGTATAAAAAAAATCTCTTTAATTTGCAGAATTTCAGTTTATTTTATGTTTGTAATTAAATTTGCTAGCCAGTGTACTTAGACTCATCAGATGGGATCATAGCTCGGTAGTAAAGCAAATGCTTACATGTGTCTGTCTGTGTGTGTTGTGTATGCATATGCAGACACCTGCACCTTCAAGTCAGTGTTGACTCCTGGTGACTGCCTGAATGAATCCAAGTAGTTTTCTTGGCAACTTTTCCAGAAGAAATTTACCATTGCTTTCTTCCTAGGACTGAAAGACAGTGGCTGGACCCAAATCATCTGGATCAGGAGTGTCAAACTCAAGGCCTGCGGGCCGGGTGCTTAAATCTGGCCCACGGGGCTGGCCTGGAAATAGCAAAGGATGGCCCACGGTGCTTCTGGCAGCCAAAATGGGGCACGGGCGGGGTGTACGCTCTGCCCCACAGCCCATTTTCAGCCTGGACGGCCTCCTGCAGCATCTTGCCAGCCAAAATGGGGTGCTCCCGTGCCCCATTTTAGCCACAGAGTTCTGCAGGAGGCATCTGTCCCATCTCCCCGTCTCTCCCCCCTCCCCCCGGCCGGCCTGCAGACGAGAAGTACAATGCTGATCCGGCCTCGAAGAAATCCAGTTTGGTAGGACTGACCCAGATGGTTTCAGGAGTACTACTTCAATTCAAAATGATTGATCGTTTAGTTACTGTAATCCAGTATTTTGGAATATCACTGACCCAGTTCTGAAAGAGCTGCTGTCAGTTTGAGAAGATAATACTGGGTCTAACATATTTTCTGACAAGTTTAGGAAAAATGTCTTGCCTATTGTAAGGCAAGTATGTTAAAGTCACCTTTTCCAAGGCCATTGTAACTTTGAACCTTCGTTGAATAAATGATTGTAAGGCAAGGACTCCCTGTTCACAAGAACTTTTCTTTTTGGAATAGTATTTGTAGTTGATGACTTTTTGGCTCATTCCAGTAGCATTAACCAATTAAATGCTGTGAATATTATTGCTAGATTATGTTGTATTAAGAATTAATCCAGTCTATTACAACTCTGGGTAGCTTACAAAACAAATTGGATCTGTAACTGTAAACACAAAGCCAATTCTGCTCATGACACCATGCTTCTCAAATTTATGTAGGATAGGAATTGCTGTTAAATCAAGCTGAGTAAATCTATGGTAATGTGATGACTTGGAAGCAATGAGTTTTTCCCTGTGGAGTGAAGGATTGCTCTTATGTGCACCCTTACTCCCTGAGGCTCAGCTACATATCCTGGAAATGTAATGATTGGGATATAATTTTTGACTTTTTTTTTAGCTCCTTCAAAGCTGTTGAATCTCAATTGTCATCATTTTTCCTTCTACGAAGTCATTGTAAAAGTGTATATTACTCAAGGCCAGCTATTTTCTTTTTCCCTTTCCCCTTTCCTTTCCCTTCCTTTCCTTTCCTCACACAGACTATACAGTATTGTTGATTAGAGTGCTTCATGGGTTTCTTTCCATAGAAGCTGCAGTTTTCCTGCATTTTGTTGCCAGCAGCCATTTCTTTAACCCAATATATATTTAGAAAGAGTTCCTTTATATGCGGGGGGCTCTTCAGGCTATGAACCTATCTGTCCTCTCTCTGCAGTTGGATTCCTGCTCCTATCAGGGTCAGCCAAGACAGGCAATGATCAAAAATGATGGGAGGTATTGTGGTCAGAAAGGCTGCAGGTTCCTCATTCCTAGTCAGAATTTTATTTGGCCTCCCTCAGTCTGACAGTATCCCTCCCATTTTCTCCAATCAGTGTTAGCTGTGGCCAAAGCAGAAGATATATATCCCCAATTTCTTTAACAGGAAGAATAGATTTAGTTCAGTAAAAATACACGGAAATATTCCAGATTTTTATTACTGGTTGTAATAATGTAACAGTTTTGTGTTGGTTTAAACCATGTACAGAATTGCCACATAGTTAGCTAATACTTTATATCGCTTTGATTCTGCAGTATACTGTGCATATAGCGCAGCTTGTCAGTATATAGAGAAAAAGATCTTATTTTGATCTTTGATCTTATTCTGCCATTGTCATTTCTTCTAACTTTATTTCTCCCATCAGAGGACTATAGGAAACGTGTTTCTCCCATTACCCAATACAGTAATTGACATTGCACATCGACCAGTGTTTTTAAGAGTTTTCAAGTCCAGATAAAATAGTGTATTCTTTTTTTAATGAGGAGTGTCTATGATAGTTTCTTTTAAAAAGGAAAAGGGAAAAACTACATTAAAATGAAAACACGTGTATTGAGCAAGGACAACAGCTCCTGTGCTGAGATGTGTCAGTTACAAAATATTAGTGAATCACTGTATTTGTGACCTACAGACACAATTCTATAGTGATAGTGAACTGTTAAAAGTATTTTGGTCCCTTAGGCTCCCCTGTTCTTTCTGTGCTTATGGCTCTAGTACACAATATATGAGTTTGCATTTTACCAGCAATAATATATTGTAGTTGTAATAAAACGTGTTTGGAAATGGCCCAGTTTGAAATAAGCAAATGAGATATAGCAGCTTTTCAAAAACCTGCTGTTTGGTTAAAAGGAACTCTTTTCCCCCTGTGTTAGGCAAAGAATATTGTGAAGAAAATTTGAGCTACCGAACTTTATAATTTTTTTGAGACATTTTCTGTTCCCAAAGCAGGATGCAAGAGAGCGTCCTCTAGCTGCATGTTCATCATTAAATTGAAAGGTGCCTTTTGCAATAAAAACACAAAGAGGATACAATGAAATATGGAGAAGGGATAAATTCTGGTCTTTTCACTGTGAGTCAGGAATACCAAGCTTTCTCCCAAGTGTAAGTTGAGACTTATCTTGCTCTTTCTATCTGCAGTACTACACTTATTTCTTCCATTCTGTTTGGGGATGAGGACTTTGCTTCTTTTTAATAGAGGCACTTTGAAAAGGCCAGATGAAGAAAAACTTCTAAGAGCCGAATATGATTAACACCACTGAATTTTTAACAGCTGCTTAGTTTTCTCTCATCTTTCACAGAATATAGGACAAAGACAGGTTTGTCTTTCCTGCCTGCGGCTATTGCAGTTATACGTTTTTCATTACTTGTTACTACTGTTCATTTCTGGCAGCAACCTCTATGAGATTGAGGGACAGAGGGAGGTAGTTCAGATCATTATTGCAGCTTTTTAAAAGAAACATTATCCAAAATGTGATCTCTCGAAACTCGGGATGTATATCATTCCAGATCAAAGCACTCTATTACTTGGAGAATAATAATATGCGATGCTTGCTATTCACAGTCATGCTGAAGACAGTCTTTAGAAGACAAGATGATAAGATTGCTCTTATTTTAGACTGAGTTGGTTACCAACTGATTCGCTGCTCCAGTTTTGAAAATTGTAGAGTCATCTCCCTCACATACTCAGTTACATAAATTTCTGGCTTGGGCTGGATTTATTTATTTATTATTATTAATGCATAAATTGCTCAATGTTCATGCATACTAATGATGGCTAAACCAACTTGCACCTTCAATGAACTGGAGACTGTTTGATAGTCTACTAGAACATCAGTCCTTCAGAAGTGGTTTCAAGATTCAAAAATTATCAGCTGGCACAGTTTGGGCCTTCAAAGAGTGCAGTATTTTAAAGATCTTACCCTGGGTTACAAGAGATGGCAGAGTACATAAACTGGAGTGTTCAGATTATCACTGTTCTGTTTGGAGAAATCAGTCAGAATGTTTCCTTATGTGAACAGCCCTCAGCCTTGTACTCTTCACTGTTTTTATTAATGATTTATATAAAGATTTATAGATGAGACAAGATGCCATGGGATAGCTAATAACCTGGCAGACAGAAATAAAATTCAGATAATCTTAGCAAGAGAAATGGAATGAAAATAACAGGAATAAATATAATTCTCAATCATGCTTGTAGATTTATGCTACCCTCTACATATCTACCAGCTTCTTTTGTTTCCTAATAGTCAAGGACACTGGTGGAATCTGAAAATTTGCAGAAATTGCCCAGCAGCCAAACAATCAAGAGCACTGGGAAAACTGGAAATTCAAATTAGTCATGAAGGATATGACCAAGAGGTTCATAAGTTACCCACCAGCAGATTCTTGAATTTCTCCAGTCCCTCAAAACTGGACTGATGCTTCTGTAGGGAAGGGATAGAGCAAATACTGCAATAAATAGTCCACAATGGGGTCAATTTTGGCTCTGTCAAACACTGATCACCACCTTTAGTATAAAGAACTGTTCCAGGGTGTGCTCCAGGTCTGCTGAATGACACTAAGGAAGCTTCCCATTAGTGAGAAAATTCCCATCCTTGGTAGAATTAGACAGAATTAGACAGTTTTATCATTAGTTTATTGTTTACTAATAGTTTGCTTCTTTATTGTAAGTACCTAATTTCCTATCTTCTTTGTTCTTAATTTCTGTGAATAGCTCATCAATAATTTTACATAAGGAATATTGTTGTTGTTTTTTCCCCGGCAACAGAGTTTACTTATTCTGTGGCCAGACAGAGTAAGTAGTTTACTTACTTGTTTACAATATGAACTTAGTTTTCCTGATTCCTTTGGCTAATCAAGGCTGCTTATACTCTCTTAGCTGCATTTATTATTTAGGGGTTGATAAAACTGACACCAAGTGAACTATGCAAAATTGTGTTCTTACATGAAATAGGGATGGAAAAAAGATGATACACTGCAATAACACAGTTGTTGTTTTCACTGATTTCAAGCTCTTCATCTTAACTAGAGTCTATTTAAATGCGTATACACAATTCAGTCTAGATAGGATATCTACTTTTCCCCAAATCCACATCCTAGCAAAATAATCTTGCATTATTATTTTGAATTGGGTCAGCAGAAACTTCAAAAATATTCTGCAGATGGTTACGATACAACTTACTTAACAAGGGAGATAAACTAACAATTCAACACAATTGTAGGAAGAAATTGATTTGCGGAGCCTAAGGCTATCTTCACTATAGTAAAATCCATTCTCTTCAAAGCTTTAGATATTTTGCCAGCCTTAGCATTTTTAATCATTTCATTGGTTAATACCATATTCATCTGGTAATAGTATCAAAATATTTTTAAAATGGGAAAAGTATTTGAAATATAATTATTTTGCCTTGTTACATGAATAATAACTTTAACTTGAAGATTCAAACTATCAGGATATGTTCACTTTCACTCGTTTGCTACAGAGTTACAAAGCAACAAACTAATTAATGGAGTTTTTCATTGACTCTGTGAGGTTGACTTGTTTCTTTCCTTTTTTCAATTAAAATTAAATTAAATTTAAAATTAAAACCAAATTGGAACCAAAACTCGAATGTTGCAGATATCTTGAAGAAAAGATGTCAGAAGAATAACAGTGCCCAAAGGGAAAACTAGCTACCTTGAAGAGATTTGCTGAAAGTAGACCTTAGAGTTTAGTCTCAAAAACTAATTCAGCAATGTTTTTGCTAAAAAGGGAAGACAGGGTTTCTTCTTGAGTTCCATCCCCTGAAGTTCTATCCATTTGTCTTCCTTGCAGAAGAGATTAGACTTTATTTTGTTCAATTCCTAAAATGTTAGCATCAGGCAGGGTAGATTAATTTCCAAGAGTATTATGATAAAAATGCAATGTAGTTCAGAACATGTTAGACTAGGACCAGAGGGATTCAGCTTCACATTTTATAATGGTATGCAGGAATGACCTTGGGAGATACATACGGTAATGCAAGGCTGAAAGGGATGGGAGAGGGAAGTACTTTCAATCTTGCAAGTTTGGTGTCAGCCTTATGAGATGAGTTAAAGTTACATTCTTCCAAGTGTGAAAGTACTTCTGTCCCCCTCCCTTTTAAGGGGTGACAGAGATGTTGGATCAGATCATATCCATGCAATCTCTTCCCCTTTTAAGGGGTGACAGAGATGTTGGATCAGATCATATCCATGCAATCTCTTCCCCTCTGAGATCCCACTGCTCCCCATGGTTGAAAGAGAACCTGGAGCAAATGAAATGAGAGACGTGGCATCTAGAGCATTGCTGGCACTCTACAAAGGACAAACTCAACTGAACATGGATTACAGTCACTGTAGACAGCATAATTTTAATAGTGTTCCACCTTTATTGACATGAGCTTTCTTGGGAAAAGAGGACTTGGGGAAACTCTTGGAAGGATATAGAGAAATTTTTTTAACATTTCTTGGGCAAAGTCACCTGGATTTGATCACAGTTGGATGTCACTGTTGTTGCAGTCCAGAGAAGATATCTGGGAAGGAATATTGTCCAGTTATCTGGATCCGGTTTGAACCCATTGGATCTGAGGAAGTGAAAGAATCTTTAAGACTGTGGTCTTTGCCATCTGCTCTTTAGGTCCATGCCTCTTCTGGCTTGGGGTTATCATCCTAGTGGACTTGAGTAGTGGTTAATTCTGAGTGAGGGCCTTGTTCCTTAACCACTTAAAGAGATCTTAGTTTTCCCCTTCCTCAAGAAGCCATTACTAGACTGCACCATACTGGACAATTTTCATCCACCCACCATCTTTTTGGGGAAGGTGGTTGAGAAGGTGGTTGCATTCAGAGGATCCAATTGGTCCCAAACCATCTCTTGTGACTGCTTGTCTGATTGACCCTCATTACAATGTGATTAATGTAAGTGCTTTATGTTTGCTATGCTTTAGATTCTAATAAACCTTTGAATCCTAAAGTGAGATTTTCGTGGTGTGCTGTCTGTTCAATTTTTTTAAATGCAGCTATGCTCATGATTTGGAATGTCTCCTGACAGTTTTGGTGCATTGGCCAGGAAGGACACACAGAAAGAGGCCTGGTGTCTGGACGGAGCCTCTGACCATCTCCACTGTTGGACTACAGGCAATCAGCTACTCCTTCTCTGCATAAACTTCCACCTCCACTTTGGACTAGCTAGGCTCATGATGTGGAATTTCCTCTTGACACTATCCCAGACAGACCCTGTCAGCTCACAAGTAATTCTACTTTATTATAAGCCTACATTTACAGAATCTTGTAATTCTGAAAGTACAAATCTCCCACTATCTCTTTACAGAGCACAGTGGCTCATGTAGTTAGGAAGTTGAGTTGACAAGCAGCAAGCCTGCATTTGAGACCTCAGGTTTAGACTTGAGTCTCAAACACAGGCTTGTTG
>JANHFL010001345.1:507207-524553 GCA_032468155.1 Oxyrhabdium leporinum
CAGCTTGCCTTCAGAAGTTGTGGGTGCTTCATCACTGGAGGTTTTTAAGAAGAGACTGGATAGTCACTTGTCTGAAAGCTTTCCTGCTTTAGCCGGGGGATGGACTAGAAGGCCTCCAAGGTCCCTTCCAGCTCTATTCTGATTGATAATCTCTCATCCCATCCTCTTATTAGTTCTCTCCTTTCTTCCCTAAAATCAATCGTTTTTATTTTCAGCCAGTCCTTTTTGCTCCATTGAAATGTGTGCCTTATTCTGATTCTACTTCCTGTTATCTTTTATTTCTTTTTGTCTGTTTTATGTTGCTGGTCATTGACCAAATAAATATTACTTGAAATGATTTTTGAACTGTTCATAGGTACAGGTTATATTAACAGGTTACATTTAAATTGTGTCATTGGCAAGGAATTTGACAGACATGTTTATAACTTGCCCTGATAATTGTCAGTTGAAAGATAAATTGAAAATCTGAAAGAGTTTATTAATAGATTGGCATTATCTAGAGATGTTTGGGAGAAAAAAGTTTTTAAGTGAACTGACCTAGTTTGCATTCTCCTATTCCTTACTGCTAAGCAGTTGAATAGACCAGTTGAATAACGGTTTCTGATCCCCCACAAAATTGTATTTCAAAATGTGTATATTAGGGAGATCTTCAGGGGACAAAAAGATAACATTTTTCTTGCAAAAATAAAGTTGAGATTTCCTGAAATATGTAAAAATGATATATAAGAAGATCTATAACATGGAAATATATCAAATCTACATTATGCCTCCCAGTTAGTTTTTGTGCAGACTTTGCCCCTTTGTAATATTCCACGATAAAAAAGCATTTCCAATGTTATTATTATGATTTGAAAGTTTTGAAACAAACTTTCCATCTTCTTAACATTTAAGAACTAATTATTATTTTTCTTTAGAAACTCCAGATACAATTATATATACCACAGACTTGTGACTTCTCTCCTACTCCTCTCCTTTTCCTCTTCGCCTCCTCTTCCCTCCCCTACCTTCTCCTTGTGCTGAGATGGAGATGGAGATGATGAGGGGAGTGGGGGAGGAGGAGGGAGGGATGGGGAGTGTGCAAGAGAGAATAAGTGGCAAATATGAATATCCAAATGTTTAGTAACTCTTGAACTTCTGATCTATACTATGTTTTGTTAGGGACAAATTGTTCTTTTCAAAGTTATCAATGTGTTGTCTAGTGGGGTAAACACTGATACAAAGGAAAAAAAGTTAGGCTCACCCAGGTTCTCCTATAATATATCAGAGTTTACTTACTGACACCCTTCATATCTTTTGTGTCACAGGGACGGTTGTGCCTAGCTTTTAAAATTTCTTCAATTTACAGTGCCATATGGGGCCACGTCATCGGTCAATTACAAATTCTTTTTCTATCTAAATTAAATGATTTGTTAATTTGGGTGAGTGATTGCTGCCTGGCTGGGATGCTTTGTCTATGATGGTGAACAGCTTGCATCCTCTCAGAAACATATAGTGATTTGGTGCCACTGGATACTTTCTGGGGTTGTTTTCAATTTAGATGTGAATTGAATGAAAAGAAAAATGTTTCTCTTGGCAATCTGATAGGCACTTGCTTTTCTGACAGATGTTAGAGTTTATTATTCCACTGGGGGCAGTATTTTGTAGTTCAAAATTGCTAATTATATCAAAAGCTGAGCTATGAATGAAGAGCAGGATGGATCTGCTGCCAGATAGTGTTTCTTATCTGTTTGTTTGTTTTTCTCCAGTGTTTGATGCACATGTGGCCTCTGCTTGCTTGTATACACAAGGATATTTTGGCTAATTCATACTTGAGTGCTTAGAACACTCTTTCCTTCTGTCTGATGGGAGATTCCAGAGCTGTTAATAGCCATTGTCTCGGCAGGGCTTTTCCCAAAATGATATTGGTGTGTTTTTTTTCTTATTTATAAACAAAATGGTCCATAGTTCACCAAAACTAAGTGAACTATCTTCAAGCATGCTTTTCAAAAATGTTTTGGGAACTCTGACTCTCCTCAGCCTTCTCCTACATTGCCAATGGTTGTGGACAAAGTCACTGAAGACAACCCAAGGCACAAAGATTAGGGAACCTTTTCTAAAATAGATTGCTGCATAATTCACCAGCTCAAATCTCCTACAACATTCCTCAGCTTGAACAAACAAGGTTACTAAAAATTCCTGCCGCAGAGTTTTGTCTCTTTCATTGTACTGTGTACTCAAGCACCTTGAGACCATCATATTTCTTCAGATAAAACAGGTCAGTATGCCTCTTTCTCCCCTCGGTACAAGGGATCCAATCTGATTTGGTCTAATGGCAGTATGGCAGAATATTTCAGTGTTATGCTTGAAACTAAGATTAGGACACATTATCTTGAAGCACAAATTAGTTTATTGCTAGTGCTGAAGGCAAAAACAGACCTAGAGAGGAGAGGGGTTACAGTCTCTGTATACTGTAATTGTACAATTACAATATACATGTGATTAGATAGAGCAACTAGATGTTTCATGGCACATAATACATCATATGCCTAGTAAAGTCAGCGAAGCCATTAGGATATAACTATGAGGCAATGGGGCAGGACTACAGTGATAATTGGGTTTTGAAAGAACAAAGAGGCAGTTATTCCACAAACACAGTTTCTTTTTAGGGAGTTACTTTTTTTGCCTCCCCAGTATGTTTTCCTAGCTTTTTCAGCTTTCTTTGACCTTCTGAATGATTTATGGCTAAGCTGACAGGGTATCATTTTTAGAAGGAAAGGGTTCTAATAATGGGATAGTTGTCCAATTTGACCCCAGGCTCTGGGAAGATGTATTTGGATTAGGGGTTTTGACATGGTCCTGCAAAATTTTCCTACTTCAGCACCACTTTCCAGTCATCTTTCTTCTTTTGTTTCCCTCTAGAGCAGGCATGAGAAATTAAGGGGCCACATGATGGCTGAACCAATAGGGCTGTGAAGATGTAAGGCAGGGGTATCAAACTGGATTTCTTTGAGGGCTGGATCAGCATTGTAGTTCTCCACCGTGGGCCAGGGAGGGGCATGGGTGGAGAGATGGGACAGATGCCTCCTGCAGCACCCTGCCATCCAAAATGGACACAGGAGGTTGTGTGTGCCCCTCATACCCTGTTTTCGGCCTGGACGGCCTCCTGCAGCACTTTGCCCTGGTGTCATAAGGGCATGCACACATGCTCATATATAAATTGAAGAAAAAAGTAGCAGTTACCTTCAAAATAAACCAATCCATGTGGATGGGACAGGGACAACCAAAGGGCCAGATGTGGCCCAAGGGCTGTAAAATGCCGAAGTCTGATCTAGAGAATGATACTAGGGTATGATTAAATTGGATAGTCTGGTAAATACTTGATAAATTCATTTACTTCAACCGTTAGGATAATTCAGGTGTCAGTTAGGGGGAACACATTTTTGATTGAAAAAAATACACATACATGCATGACTTGCGTGCATGACATACAGATTGAATGTGCGTGCATGATGTACAGGTTGAATATATGTAGCAGCATTGAGTTTAGGCAAAGTGTCATTGATGTATGTTAATCTTCCTGCTGCTACATTAGCTTATAGGAATTTTTATTTGGGAATAGTCACATTTCTTCCTTAGAATATGGAAAATCCTCTGTCAGCATAGAAAAACATTTTTTTCTTTTTTCATAATATAATCTATTTCAGTTTCCCTGCCTCTACAATTTAATATGTTCCTTTCTGTGATCTCTTAGACAAGGTGCTGTGATGGGACTCAAATTATAAGTGGTGACTTGTATATGCCTATTCTTACTTGATGGCTGAAATCAAACTCTAAGACCTTCTGACTGAATCAGTGCCAATGATTAAATTTCAAAATACTTTTGTAGAATAAAGCAATGAACACTGGTAAAATGTGTGCTCTAGGCCCTTACAGCAGAGTAAAAAGAACATAGATTTTCTGCCTTTTTTCTAGGTGTAGTGAAAGCATTTATCTCTGCACATCTTGCTATCTTTTATTTATATAAGAGCCATGGTGGCGCAATGGTTAGAATGCAGTACTGCAGGCTACTTCTGCTGACTGCTGGCTGCCTGCAATTTCGCAGTTCGAATCTCACCAGGCTCAAGGCTGACTCAGCCTTCCATCCTTCCGAGGTCGGTAAAACGAGGACCCAGATTGTTGGGGGCAATATGCTGACTCTGTAAAGGGCAATATGATAACTCTGTAAACCACTTAGAGAGGACTGTGAAGCACTGTGAAGTGGTATATAAGTCTAAATGCTATTTCTAGACAGTAGCCATTTTCTGCTGAAAAGAACTCACAAGTCAGCTAAAGGCCTTTGGGAAGTTTATTATGAAGGAGTTGGATTCTAGAATACAGAGTTTTTGTCCACAAAATGCACAGAAATCCTTAAAGTACTCTCAGGCTTCATTATTTTGCTTTTATTTTGAGGATTCTGTTCAGTGTTCTTTTCTTAAGGTTAAATTTATATGATACTGTGCATAATAATTTGAATACTTAGAAAGGTGCATGATATCCCGCTTTAAGCCTTATAGTAGTTATTTGCAAAACAATTTTTTGTCATCCTTTCTGTATGTACTACTCACTCTCTGACAAAAATCTGGATGGATTGAACGATAAATCGATAGATAAAATTTGAAATGTTAAAAAGCAGCTGCAATATAAATCCATTAAAAATATTATTCCCTACATCAACTCTGGGCAAATTGGCTCTTTGAATGTAAGAAATTGACAAATATCAAATTAATGAATTCTGCATATTTTGTTATTTAGTGTACTCTACTTTTAATGAAGTATCATTGCACACAGAATAATTATGTTACTAATGCTATATTGTAACTAAGATAAATTCACTATGGAATTTTTGTAAAGGACTTAATGAGAATATATCATTTGTATCACTGATCATCAGTCTGACCAATGGATATATCAATTCCTGTTTAAATATAATAAATTCTCTATGTTTAATCACTTTTTCTGCTTAATGCATGATAATTCTGGTCACACAGTGTTACCCTGTGATAAGATGGGCAGCCAATAAATTTAATGAATAAATAAATGTTTTTACACATTTAGTTATTTGGGGTAAGCCATGAGTCTTCTATTTCCCCAAACAGCCGATCAAGAGGAAATGTTGATGGAAAACAAACTTGGAATGGAAATATTTCAAATTAGTTTTCCAAAATATATAAATTGCCAGTATTTCCCAAAGTATTTGTGAATCTGAATCTGAAATCCTATACACAGTTAATGAACATCAAGAGGCAATAAACACAGTGGAAAAAGTTTATTATATGACATAAAATTGCACTTTTGGACTTTCGTAGAAAAATAATCTTCTGTTTAGATAATACCCCAGAAGATGTAGCCCTACTCCATTATCTGAATGATTAGCAAAAAGAATATGAGGCTGTGCACCATACTTTCACACAGCATTATCCAAAAAATATTATAATCAAACATTTTTGTAATACGCTTAGAAAAAATCTAGAGGTCATGTTAGTGAAGCAAAATGACAGCCACTTATGAGATTGTGCCACTCAGCCCAGGACTGGAGAGACTTGCTTTGCTTTGTTAAAGTGAGCGTCCACAATAGTGAAGCAAATCGTTGCTAGGCTGTTCAGTGCGATCCTGAAAGTGGCCGTCATTTTCCAAGTGACCACAATTCAATGTGGTCACTCAGAAAATGGCAACTGCGTCTGGTATCTTGTGATGTGGTCCAGCAAAGGAGTCACCTGTTCTCCTGTTTCCTACCCTGAGCTTCAGAAATTTTCAAAAGCCAAGTGCAGAGGAGGGTGTGGAAGAAAATGTGGGGCCCGACGGGATGAGAAGCAAGCCCGAGTGGTGGGAAGCAGTGCACAGGGGTTGCAGGAGGCCTTTCAAAGCCCAAGGCAGGCAGGTCTGGGCTTACGCTAGGCCTCCCAGGGTCTCCCTCATTCCTGATGCACCCCATGCTTTACTTAACAACACAGTCATTCAATGACCACATTAAGGAGAGTAGGGATGGATAGTAGTGAGGCGATCTCACTTAATGACCATTACCACCTGTGACCATAATAGGCAGGCTCCAGTGCAGTCCTAAGTCAAGGATACCTGTATGCAATATGAAATTATCTTACAAAATATTAGTGTTGCTCACATGCTTTATGTATGAGAGTTTTATACAATAATATTTGACTCCTGCAATAGGGGGGGTAGATCTGTTGGCAGGTAGACTCTTAGCTAAGCCACTTGACTCTTTTTTCTATTCAAATTATATTCCGTATATGGGCAATCTTTATTTTGAATTGTATTTTGAACTTTACCCATCATAATGCTTAATCTATTTGCCTGACAATCTCCCCAGGGCTAATTTGATTCAGGCTAGCTTGTACACAATAAAATACTATGGACTGATTCACACATAACACTAAAGTAGGAGGGGGGGGTGTTGTTTCCCCCCCCCAATCAAGGTTTACTGAAAAAGTCACACAATTTCATAACAGACGTTCTTTGGGTGTTCATATTAATGTGAAATCCAGTCTTTACACTATGGATGAGTTAAAAGATTTCCATTTGGAACCAAAGGGAACTTAAGCAGACTGTGAAGTAAACTTCTTGTCTGAGATTTATTTTTTCACAAGTTTTTGTAGTGATGCTGAGACCAGCAGGATGGGATGCTGGACCTCTCAGGCTTCCTTTCCCAGAATGCTTCCAGGTCTTCATCCCTTGCTTGGCGTGTAGTTCCTGATGTTGCCAGCTATCTTCTAAGGGCATGCCATCTGCTGCCCTCCCCCCAACCCTGGCATTCAAAAGAGATGGGGCTCTGTCATCCCATGCCCTTTGGGTAATTAAAAGGTTAAAATGTAAAAGTTGAAGTAATTTCTATATTGCTGTCTCCTGGCTGTTTAGTATAAAGGCATGATTATTAGAAGATTCAGTACTTCTTTCCCCCTTGGGAGATAGACTAAGCTCATGGGAGATAAACAAAATCAATCTTTATCTTTTTAAAAGAGAAAAGTCTTTTTAAGAAAAAAAAACCCTTTTAACTGTAAGTGCTTAAATGCAGACATTCATTGTGAAAGAAGATAAATACAGTCCTATCCAGAATACAGTTGCTTGCAAATTAGTTAAAGAAGAAAAATCAAAAGGAAAAAGTATTCTTTATAGTCCACAAATGAAGAGCTTGCTGCTCAAAATGTCTGAGGAGATTTGAGGACTCTGAGGATGGAGTTCAGATTATTACAAAAGTTTTTTAAAAATCTATATTTCACAAACACAGCCTGAAATACAAATCAAAGTGGAAATTTAACACCAAATTCCATAACTGTTACAAAGGGATACAGAAAATGAAGCCTAGCAAAAGAGAAATAAAAATGTAGCAGAAATTCCAGGGTACATATTTTATTTAATTTGTACAGAAACAGAAAGAAATGGTCCTCTGCTTTAATTTTCTAATTTCTCCAGTTTCTTGGAGATTCCAAATATTAATCAGAGGGTGGAATGGATCATGCAAGTTCAGTCCTTTACCAGTCTTTCTTCACTGATTTCACCTTCTTTTATTGTTGTTTTAAGTTTTTCTATATCCATTAAATGAATGGGCTGGGATGATCTACCTGACTATAAGTTTATGTATGTGACAAAGAGCCATCCTTCATTCCCAAAGATGCCAAATGTCACTTTCAGTTAGAAACATTTATACAATCAGCTGGTTTTTAGGGAAGTTAATCTTTCAAAGCATGTATTTGGGAAGTTCTATAAAAGTTAATATTTACCTATGAACGTTGAACCAGATACTAAGTTGAAAAATGTATACTTATGCAATTCACTTAAGTTGCATAGAAAAACATACATTAAGATAGATTCTTCCAACTTTTGTAGAGTAGCAACTGGAGGTTTTTATTGCTGATTTGCAGAGAAATTAGGACAGCATAAAGAACATGTACAGCACTAATATTAATGAAAGCTGCACTAACCACTCCCCTGTTGAAAAGTTGTTACATAACTGGTGTCCTATTATTAAGAATTCTTTCTTTCTAATGAGTATCCAACTTTCCTTTGTTGAGTATAGAGAACATGTGATAGTATGCTTCCTTTTTTCAGCTCTGTCACAGGAGCTCTTTGTGAGTTTGTAGGAATCAGTGAAAGGCATTTTTGGCTCTGTCCCAGGAGCTCCTTGTGAGTTTGTAGGAATCAGTGAAAGGCACAGTGCAAAATAAGCTGTTTCAGGTTTTGTAAAAAATCTTGTTAAGAAAACAAATCAAAGTGAGCAAGCTACTTATAATTTACCACATTCTTTAGCAAAAGTCAGAGAGGATTATTTACCACAGAGAAGGCAAGGTCATCTCTGTTCCACTTACCTCTTCAGTCTATAGATTAAAAATGCATTGCAAATAACATTTTCTTTCCCATACTCAAGGTTGCAGTCTAACATTGATCTAACTGCATATATTTCATGCTATAATGTTGAACTAATGAACACATGAATGTTTCTAATTATTCTACTAAGTTCCTACAAGGACAAAGAGGGACTGCATATACAGCTGTTATTCTTTCTTTCAGACTTTCTTTCAGACAAGAGGCTTCCTTCTGGCAGATAAAACCTCTTATTTTCTGGCTATCTCCAATCTTTGAGAGATCTTCAGTAAAGAGCAGACAAGGTCCCAAGGTGCATCCTTCTGTTCGACTTTGGCACATTTTTCCTAATCATGCCTCCCCAGTTTCTGATGTCTTTCAGCATCTCAGGAACAATAACAAATCTTCAGCAGCGTTATATTGCCAGTACAATTTTGGGTTATCAGTCAACATAGCTCTTTACTGAAACAAGTCACACATTTTCAACAGCTACTGCTGTCTACATCTTACTTAGATTGTATCAGCCATTATATTTTCTTTATCAGAGTTCTCCTCCCAGTTCTTCTTTGTAGAGTCATCTCTGATTTTTTAAGACTCCAGCTCTATTTCAACCTTCCTTTTCTTATAAAAGCATTTTCCTATGGGCAATGAAACTCTACTTCTACTGGCCATATATACTCGTGGATAAGCCCATCTGTGAATAAGCTCACCCTCACATTTTTAACCAAATGCCATAAAAAATGTACCACCCATGGATAAGTTGACCCTTAAAACTGGATAGTGCATTTTTTTCATAGTATTTTTGCTAAAAATTTGATGATTGGCTTATCCATGGATGTATATATGAGTATATATAGGAGACGTAAGCACTTTAAAATCAAGTTTTATTGATTTGTGTATTTATTTAATTTATATTGCCACCTATTCGCCCATGGCAACTCGAGGCTGCCAACAGAATATAAAACCATAAACCATAAAACAATAAAAACTAACAAAAAGAATCAAATAAATTAATAAAGCACAACATAACAAAATCACCCCTCAACTCCCATCCCCCACCCCGACAACAGCAGATCACACGAGCCATTTAATGGGCTCCATCCCTCTCTGGGTTTCCCAGGCCTGCTGGCAGAACCAGGTCTTCAGGGCCTTCTGGAAGAGTATTAGATCTTCGATGGAAGAGTATCATCATTTATACATATGATAACCCCATCTATCTTGCTGGGGACATGAAAGGAGCCACCAACTGGGTGTCCCCTAGGCAATGATGATCTCACGGGCTAATCCTTTCAACCCAGAAGTGCCTTGGTGCTCCTGACAGGAGTCAGCCCATCCATGGATAAGCTGAATTCAATTTGGAGGGTATATTTTGACACCTAAAATTCTCAATTTATCTGTGACTATATATGGTATAGTCACTAGAACAAAGAGTTTCTTAGATTGGCTATGTGGATACATGAACAGGCAACAGGAAGCTATGGCTGAATGCAGACTATCACAATGCTCATTGCATATCATCTTTATTTACTTTGCTCTTTTTTTAAAAAAAAATAATTTATGTTCCACATTCTCTTTATTCCTCATGTCGACGAACACTTTTAATTAGGTTAAAACCGCGGAAACTTTTAGAGTTGGTTTTCACCGGCTGTGCCAATATGATGTATCCAGTAAACATGTTCTTTGCGGAATCTACCTGCCTCGGGGAGTTGGTTTAATGTCAGTGTTCCAAATAACGCACCCAATGAAAGCAGAACTCCGAGGCAGGTAGATTCTTCAAAGAACATGTTTATTGGATAAATTATATCAGCACAGCTGGTGAAAACCAACTCTAAAAGCTCCTGTGGTTTTCACCTAATTAAAAGAGTAAAAATCCCCCCTCCCAGGTGTCACTAGTCACGTTGTCCAATGAATATAGCTGGCAGGCTTCTCTCCTCCTTCAACAGCCACCTATTTCAGTCCTTGGTTCCCACAGGAACAAGGTTATGATGACCTTGGTTCCCACAGGAAAACTTTTTGTTTTGCCTGTTAGCTGGGCTATCTACTCCCCCCTCCCTTTTTCCTCTCAGGCTTTGTAGTAACTATGAGGCAGCACAGGATGGTTTCAGCCACATTTGCTTCAGAATTGACATTCACATCATTACCTGACTTCTTGTCCACATGAACATAGTATCTGTCACACTTGTAGAACAGACCTCTATCTAATGTCCCAACATGTTAACGTGTGTGAAAGTGATATAAAACCACAATCACCTATTAGGATATATTTACACCATTCCAGGGATGAACACCCTTGAATGGTGGAGGTGTATGAATGGATTTCCAAAAATTGCAGACTACAGAAACCATTTGTGCTTCAGTTTGAGATGGAGACAACACAGACTCATCCCCAACAGCCTGCACCTATGTTCAACAATGAAGGGACACAAGGCAGAAAACATCTTGCAGAAAACATAGTTCCACAACATAGTCTTTGCAGCAGTTCCAAGAAGACTCCATACCATTTGCGCTACACTTTGTGACCACAAGGATACAGACAAACCTCCAAGTGGTTTCAACGACTCTCTAAAAGAATGCAAATGACCAACTGTCTGCAAGGAATATAAATACTTCCATTCTCCATCATCCAGTCAGAGCTGAAGAAGCTTAAATAAAAAGTTGCATGATAAAATGTATGCAAACTTTGAAAGATGCAATCACAATGGACCAGTGAAAAAAGCTGTGAAAACCCAGAGCCAGATGCAAATAAATGTGTGGTTATATATATATTCAGTAAATTAATCAGTATAATCAATAAAATTTAATCCAAGCTATAATTTAAGGAAAATTTGGTATAAAATGATTTACAGATAGTAAATAACCCCATCAATGATGGCCAGGGTAGTCAGGTTTTCAGGGAAGAATGGCTGATTGAAGACAGCTCCCATTAGCAGAGCCAACATTACAGCTAAGAACAGAGCGCCAACAAGGAATTGGCTTCTTCAAACTTCTCTGGAGAAAGAGAGGATGCAAGATTGTCCAAACTGTGCTTCATACAGTTCCTTTTCATGAGGAGCTTGCTAAACAGCATTCTGGAAAGTGGGAGAACTGGGAGCTGGGGAATTTGCCATATTTGCTCCAGTCACAATCAGAGTCTTCCAAAGGTGTAGGGGTAAATGGAAATGACCTTGGGAAAACAGGCAAAGAGATGCTGAATAGTGGTGGAGCAAGTGGCTTAAAAGGGACCCTCCCTAAGTTATGAGGCTGTAATGGTGATGGTAGGAGAATTGTACTTTTAGACTTATAAGATTTTGTAACATAACTCTATATTAAGGAAGAATTGGCTTATCTGGCTGTGTTTCGTGTCTGGTGTGACTGGTAAGGCTGACAAAAGGACACTTAAGTTTGCACTTGCTTTGCTAATCACTTTTTGGAAAATGCCTATTAACTTCTTTAAAGAAGCTAGACGCCTTCAAAATAAAAAGGCTAGAAACACTGGGTGAGTACTTTTAATCCTTAATATAAGAAAATGAAACTTGTTTCTTTAAAAGCTTTGAAAATTTCAAATAAACAGCAAAAAGCAAGACAAGGTTTTAGCCATAGAAAATGTACAAGAACAACATATTTTATTGAATAAAACAGAGACTGAAACTGACTTGAATGTGGATTCCAAGTTTTAAAAAACTTGGATTATAAAGGTGATTTAGAAAAAGATGCTGTGGATCTGAAAAACATGCCAGAATCAGAGTGTTAAAGAAAACAATGCCAAAATGGATTTACAAATATCTTGCATCTCTGTGGTATCTTAATAATTAAAAGGGATATTCATATAATCAGAAGACTGACTTGGGAAACGGCCTTATTTTAGATTTACAAAACTAATGTGTGAAACCAATTGGATGCTGAAACTTTGTGGGAGGGAAGAGGAGTTGCTCAAGTTGTTCCTGGTAGGAGGCAAGGAGAAAATGTTAAAAAAATCAACTTGTGGGACATTACTTGATTGGACAAAAGAATAACTTACAAAAAAAAGTTTATAAAGTGAATTTGTTTGATAAGGCTTAAATATATATATATATAGTGATTTCTGGTATCTGTAAATCGGATTTCCTTTTGGCTAGGACTGAATGATCAGGTTTTAAAGATCTGTTTATAACTTGGGAGATATTTCTTCCTTATTTTTCAGAGAAAGTGATAATCTGGATTATAACTTTGAAATTTTTGAATACATCTTTTATGTTGATATTTCTGGTAGTTTTTTGCTCATTAGGACTTAATGATGTGTTTTCTACAATTTGATTATTGATAAAGGATGAGCTTTGCCAGAGAGTATAGAAGAACAATGGATGTTATTGGATAAAACAGAAACTGATCTGAATGTGGATTTGAAGTTTTAAAAATACTGGAAGTATGGGACCATCAGCAGAAATTCTGTAGAAGATCTAATGGGCTGGGTCAATTCCGATTGAACAAGCAGTTCTCTAGATAGCTAGATGTCAAGCCATGAGAGGCTTCATGGTTAAATACGAGCTTCTTAAATTGTATCAGAAAACCTATAGGTAGCCAGTGCAGATCCCACAAAATTGGTGTTACAAATTCCCAGCACCAAGAACTTACGACATTCTGGACCAGTTGCAATTTTTGAATAGTCTTTAAGGAGAACCCCATGCAATAGTCAATACAGGTGGTGATGAGGCTTATTGTAGCCATAACAGCATTTGAAACATGAGGAAACATTAGTTGTTATTGTATTCAAAATAATTGGATGGATGCTGGCAAATTTTCCTTCAGATCTGGACCAAACTGCAGATACAGTTTGTTATTTACATTTTTTTACTAGAACAAAGAAGGCCAGGCATGTCTATTTTATTTATTTGTTTAGGTGAAACAAAGAGAAGGACGGGTGGTGGTGGGAAATGGTGGAGGTAGAATTGTGACTAGTATCCATGAAAGTAGCTCCCCCCCCCAAAAAAAAAAAGGAAAGAGGAACAAAATATTCAGAGTGGAAGTCTTTGACCACAGTATCATTTTGTGGCTATTCCTGCATCTTCCTTAAATAAAGCTTTACTGTGACATCAATTTCATTAAATAGGGCATGTTCAAAAGAGAAAATTGCTTCCATTTTCTCCTTTTACTTTACTGCCATAGAAAATTGATCCCACATCACATCCTTATTTCAAAGAGTACTAAAAACCCTCTCATTTTACAGTGACAGCTTCATGGAACTAAAAAAAAAACCCCTCACAAAACATGTAAAAGGATCATTTAATAAACAGTTTTTTTCTTGAAAGATGGATTCCTTTTGGGTGGTGGAGGAAAAGACGGCAACATGAACTACTAAGAACAGTTTTTATTTCCCCCTCGCACATTGCACAAGTAGCTAGAAGTTGATTTTGTTGGGTCTGCAGGCAATAATATTCTACAGGTAGTCCCACTTTAATGATCACAATTGGGACTGACAACTCTGTTGCTAAGCAATTCAGTCATTAAGCAAGACTTCATCTCACCACAACCAGCTAACAACTTCTTTTCTGCAGCAGTCATTAAAGGAATCATCTGCAGTTGTTAAGCATGATACCATCTGACCTCAACTAAGCAAGTAAGATAATTAAAGGCCTGGAGACTAAAACATACGAAGAACGGTTGCAGGATTTGGATATGGCTAGTCTAGAGAAAAGAAGGACTAGGGGGGACATGATAGCAATATTCCAATATTTGAGAGGTTGCCACAAAGAAGAGGGGGTCAACTTATTTTCCACAGCACAGAGGGCAGGACAAGAAAAATGGATGGAAATTAATCAGGGAGAAATTAAAGTAAGTAAGGAGAAGCTTCCCAATGGTGAGGACAATTAACCAGTGGAACAGCTTGCATTCTGAGGTTGTAAGTGCTTCATCACTGGAGGTTTTTAAGAAGAAATTGGACAGTCACTTGAGCAGGGGGTTGGGCCAGAAGACCTTCAAGGTCCCTTCCAACTCTATTCTGATTGAACTTGTGATTTTACTGCTGACTTTGTCAATAACTCTTCTGTTGGGAGCCAGTTGTGAAGCATGCAAATAGCAATTATGTGATTGTGGTGCTATAGTGGTAAATGCCCATCAATTGTGAAGTGTCCATTAATCACATGACTATAGGGACACTAAAATTTATACCTTCATATCTTACTACTAATTACTATTTACTTCTATATATCTTACTACTAAAAATATTAGCATCAGGGAATTTATTGATATTTTAAAATACAACTCAGAAAAGTTGTTTTGTGCTGATTCAACAAAACACATGCAAAATACATAAGATTAAGTAGAAATCAAGCTACACATTAACGGAATCAGACAGAGATTATTCTGTAAATATTTAGAGGTTGCTTTGTTTGTTTGTAATATGGGGAACTAATTGTCAGTTACTAAGATTAAATGAACACAAAGTGAAAAGAATAGATTCAGTCTGGCTTATGCTCCTTTATGAATTGTGAAAATTACTCCATTCGTTGTCTATTGAGATTCTCAAACAGAGAACAGAGAACTGAAGAAGTTTCTTGGATAAGAAGTAAAATGTTTTCAAGGAAAAAACCAAGAAAGTCTGGTTGCTTTTGGAAAAACACTTTTGGTACTCCCTTCATTGGTAAAGGGGATATCATCTTCTTTTTTTTGGTCACTATTTAAGATACTTCATCAAGCTAGCAACTCTGAATAATTAGAACTGTACATTGGTATTCACAGATTAAATTCAAAACAAGCATAATCACACAACTATTATTTAAACTTATTATGGTTGCTCACTCCAATAGATTCTAGGCAGCTTACAAAATCCAAATACATTGTTGAAAAAAACATTAATCAAAATGTGACAGCCCAAACAAACAAAATAACAGCCCATAGGACAAACACAGTAATAAATACAAAACGGGCCCACAAACACATTAACCTCATTTTTTCTATATCTCTTCTCAGAAAATCTTTCAAAACTTTAATAGGTCTCTTTTGTAAATCCACTATAGAAAAGTTATCTAAATCATTCTGTTGGTTTCTATGTCACTTTTAATTGTTAACACATCAGCTGGTTTCACTGTATACCCAGTATAACATCTTTTTCCATAACATTCTTGTAGCTTGTCATTTTTAAATCTACATTCAAATCAATTTCAGTCTTGTCTGGTAGAACTTGTTCCACTGTCACAACAATATTTGAATACAGTTTATCTATAATGGCAAACATTTTAAAAATTAGCTTCTGAGTCCTTTGTTCACAAATATCCTTCGATGCGTCCTATGTTAAAAATATTTTACTTCATTCTGTGTTAGCAAGTCAAATTTAAATATTCTCCTTTAATTGTAATCTAGCTATATTGTTATAATTAATTCAAAGTCTTATTTCAAATCCATCTGTACACTTAGTCGATTTTTAACTTTCCAAAATCAGGACTCTAAAACTATTTTTGCTATTTATTTCCAAAACTGTTTTTTTTCCTAAATCCCTAAACTCATATTTAAATTCTTAATTATTTTAAATCAGGGGTCATCCCTAATTATAGAAATCCAGGAAATCCTTACAAAAATTACAAGAGGTCTTCTTTCTAATGCCAGATATGAATGCCTATAACTAACCACAATGTCATGCTACATAAATTTTATGTAGCAGAAAAAGCAATATTTTAACATTCCCAAATGACAGTTTCTGGTTAGCAATATATTACCCTGACACTCACGCCACCACATATATTATCATAACACAAAGAGTTACTTCATTGCAAAAAGACTATAGGAAAACCTTCAAACTAATTGAATAAAAATATTCAGTGGGGTGAAGAATTGTTATGGAAATTCAAAAAAAACATTTGCGATTCAAAATAGAATGGGATAGGATTAGGAGGGAGTGGGATAGAATTGGGAATGGGAATTGGAATGGAAATGGAAATAGAATACTTTATTTGGCCAAGTGTGATTGGACACAAGGAATTTATCTCTGCTGTAGAAAGTCTCATTGTATGCAAAACAACAGAGCAATAATATTACTAATCATAATGATAACAATAAGAGAAGGTTGTAGAAAAGATTAGAAGGATAATAGAAATACAGCCATGCTACAAAGGTAAACATACTTAGACATAAGACAATACTGTGGGAATTAGGTGTTCTGCAGTGCAAAAAAAACCCTCATTTTTTGTGGCAATGCAGTTTCTTCTTTCAGCATGGTTCCACAGTAAGAACAATATTAATTTCCTAGCCACAGTGAGTACGCAGCTATAGTGATGTTATTAGCAGTAGAGGTACAGAAAGAATCTAAAAAAAATGTGTAATTAACATAGAAAATGCTATGAATGATATACTCTGCACGAAGAGAATATGTTTAAAATGATTATGCATCAAAGCAGCACTACATTGTGCCTTTTCAAAACACATCCCCAAATCTCATATTTATATTTGCTACATGGATGGTTTATGTTTCTAATTCTGTCTCATTATTGACTAATAGTATTAAAATGCACACACACACACACACACACACACTTACACACACACAAACACACATATTTAACAGTAGCTGCATACTTTTTCATGTTGCAATTCAAATGTATATTTAATAAATAAATGTTCATTGGTGGAGTGAGATCTATTTTATAAGGAGAGTGATGTCCAGAAATAACAGGAGACAAAGTTGCCAACATACATGCCTAAATGAAAGCAAAGAAGATATGAAAGTTTGAGCATTTGTAATTCATTTCTCCATTCAAATGGATAACTTTTTCCCCATCTATAGATACACATAAATGCACCAAGATGGATTGGTGGAATCAGAATCGTTAATTGGTTCAATTAATGTAATATCCACTTTAGTTAACAAATTTTACAACTTTATGGCCACCTAAATGACAGGGAAACAAGAGATACTGCAGGAAGACATTGTGAAGCCCAAAATGTTATTTTCATTTAAGAATTAAGGTAACTGAAAAGACTTTGTAGACAATGCCTGCCTGCCTGCCTGCCTGCCTGCCTGCCTGCCTGCCTGCCTGCCTGCCTGCCTGCCTTCCTTCCTTCCTTCCT
>JANHFL010001345.1:528820-552029 GCA_032468155.1 Oxyrhabdium leporinum
CAGCAACCCAAGAAAACACAATGTTTTGTTATCCCAGGTACGACTAGAAGGGCACCCCCCCCCCCCAAAAAAAGGTGCAGGAATAGAGTACAGATTTGTCCATTCAGTTTGGACAAATTGATTTTATGCATGCATTTAGGAAGCCCTGGGACCTGATTTGCTCTTTCTTGTCTCAAATATCAGAGTCAGTCTTGAAACATTTTTTTCATAAAGAAGGAAATTATTATTGATTAGGTATACATTAATGATTGTAATCCAGCATTTCCAATAGCTATTTACTGCTTAATTTTTAGGCTGCTTGCAACAGCAGCATTTTGAACTGATCAAAAAGTTATCTTAATACTTCATGCTGGTCTTTGACCCAAATAAAGAATTGATTGATTTGTTGATTGATTGTTCTTAACTCTCTTGCCAAACAATATCATTAGAAATAATAGCAGATTGTTACCAGAGTGTATACTGATAAAAAAAAATGCTAGGAAGAATTTGTTCTTCAGGAATTAACTTTATAAAGACACTTTTGAATTTCCTCTATAAAGCTCTCGTTTGTGTAAAAAGAGGGAAATTTGGATGGGCCTTTTTCACATTGTTTTTGTCCTTCATAGTGACTTTATTACTACTTATTACTGCAAGATCATGCAAAAAGGAAATGGCACCTCTCCCTTCCAAATCAACCATTTTTCACAACTGGATGAAAAATTAATGTTTTTTCACAAATAGATTTTAAATCTATGTTTAAATAGCTTTAATCTGCAGAAAATAGAAACTTCCTATAATGCTTCGTAAATAAGTTGGCTTTTTAAATGATAGGGCCCTGATGCTCTCTTTCATTCTGCAGAAATGAACTGGGAGCATAAAAATACAATATGTGACACCATCGTTCGAAATGCCAAGGAGTACAATTTATTACTTGACTGTAACACATCTTTCAGCCAGAATTTGGTAAGAAGCATCTGTGACATTACTTCCCCGCTCCCCCTTCATGCAAACATCATCCCTTGTTCCTTGGAGAAATCAATATCATTCTCCCAAACAATAGTGCAAGGTCTTAAGGAGATATTGATCTATAGCAGAACTGGTGAGGAAAGTGTTTGAAACACAGAGATGTGTTTCTGTAAATGAAAGATAATTACCTGATCATAGGAACCTTTGCTGAATAGGACAACATTAAATGGACATCAAGGTGAAGGCCACCAATGCCTATGAATAAGCACAATGAAATAATGCTTTTCTCCTGGATCATTGCCTGAACAAAGATCCTCCTCCCTTTCTTCTCTGCCCTTGCCACTTCTTCCTGTCTGTCCGATATTCTCCTTCCTGCCCTCTTTCTTTCAAATATGCGCAGGAATATCCTTAAATCTGTTACTCTCTTGACCTTTTTTTTTGTTTTTCATGTAATCCGCATGGTTCTACTTTATTCAAATTATTTAAATCTATAGGGGAGGAAAAGAGTTTAGTCAGGCTTAAATTTAACATGTCTGAAAAGAGATGGATATCCTGCTCTTTCTGAAATAAGATATGCACTGCTTTATAATCACAGACTATGCTTTCATTCTCAAAAATAGAGGTATTTGTTCTATTATAGAAAAAATTAAATGTTTGTACCATTTTTCATGGTAAACACAGGGCTTTTATAGGGGCCTTTCTGAAAGCATTCTCTGTTGAAACTTCTGTTTGCTTTTGCTTTTCAGAACAATATTTGACACCACTTGTTGTTTCTTTAATTATTTTATATGGCTGCCTATCTCATATACATACTTCTGGGTAATTAAAAGAACATAAAAGCACAGTCAATAATTATAAACAGAAATAACATAAAATTAGCAACTGAGAAATTCAACAGCATCCCACAATCATCCAAAGAAATAGGCACTTTCACACTATCAGGGTCCCAAATTTAATGGCAGAACCAAGTTTGTAATGTCTTGCAAAAGACAAGTAGGGTTGAGGCAGGCTGATTTCTCAGGAGGGAGGGATGATCTTCCCCTCCTGATACTCTCTCACATTTTGTGCCAAATAACCAGCAGCCATAACTGCCTATATAGCCACATTTTGTACCAGCAGAAGCTTCCAATTCTTCTAGGGTAATCCCGTGTAGACACATTGCAATAATCCAACTAGAATGTGAATAAGGTGGAATGAACAGGGTTTATAAAAATATTAACAGAAGGACTGTTTGTACATGGTGGATTTCCAAGAAATGGCTGGTTTATAGGCTCAATTATTATGTATTATTACTTATCAGTGTTTGAACTGTTTTTGCTAGAGTGAAGAACAAATATTGTTAAATAATTTGTTCCACTTTCCTTATTTTTTTTTCTTCAATAATTACATATTTCTTTGTAATTTTTTTGTTTTGTTTGTGTGTTTAAGTGTGTGTGCTTTCAAGTCAATGTTGACTCTTGGCAACTGCCTGGACTAAACCCTGCAGTTTTCTTAGCAAATTTCAGAAGTGGTTTGCTATTGTCTGCTTCCTAGGGTTCATAGAGAGTGACAGGCCCAAGTGTCACATTCTGGTGTCCCACGTAAGAAAAGCTAGCGACACAATTTAATGTTAGATTGTTTATCTGGAAATGCGGATCCAGCACGAAGCGAACATCCAAAAAGATTCAAAGTTTGTGCTACGGTCGTTAGTTTACCCACTGAATCAGATGAATCATATTGTGATTCACCTCCCTTGTGTATACCCTGCCCTTCCGGCCATGCCCCTAGCCACCCCTAGATGCCCATCCCGGGGTATCACGCTTCTTCCTATGCTCCATAGTTCAACTGCGTCCATCAGCTGCTTCCCCAAGCCAATGACCAGCTGTTTTGCAAGCAGAGAGCAGTCAGGTAAGTATCCGGCCCCACCAGCCAGGCAGCAGCCCTGTGGATGCGATCCAGGTCATAAGCATGTGTCCCAGGATCCCTCACAGCAGGATGCCATAGATGGCAGGTTGCACGTGGCCATTCCTTTTCCCCCACCCGAATGGCGACCCTGGGCTGTCTGGCAGTCTGGGGCTGACATGTGGCCCTCTACAAGGGGGTTGACACCTGGAAGACAAAGGACACTGTTAGCTACCTCCTGCACATCCATTCCACCCCCCCTTTGGTTTGCCTGGATTCTGTTGATGGAACCTCCTCATCAACTGAGCGGCCTTCATATCCTCTGCCTTAACCCATGATGCCTCTGATAGGAGGTACCTCTTCCATTGTACCAGATATTGGATCTGGCCCCTATGTCTATGGGAGTCCAGTATTTGTTCCACCTCATAGTGTAGTTTCCCACCCACCTGGATGGGAGGGCGCAGTTGTTTGAGGGTGCCTCGAATGGTTGCCATTTTCACTGGGCATAAGAGGCTGCTGTGGAACACTGGGTAGGTCTTGCCAAGAAAGGGAGGTAGTTTGAGTTCCACTGTAACAGGATTAATGACCTGTACTATTGGGAAGGGCCCTATAAACTTGGGTACTTTGAGACTAAGATATTTTGTGGAGAGCTATATTTGCTCCCCTACTTTAAATGGGGCCTGGGGCCTACGTTTCCCATCCTCTTGAATTTTATAGGCCTCTGCCAATTTTTGCAAGGCCTTGGTACACTCCCACACCTGTCGCATGCTCACCAGCCAGTCACTCAGGCCTACATCTGCAAGAACTTCTCAAAGGCACTCTGGTATCAGGATGAATTTGGTTCCATTTGCGATGTGGAAGGGTGTGAACCCAGTACTGCTATGCACTGTGTTGTTATGTGCCAACTTGGCAAACAGCAATAGATTGACCCAGTCCATCTGCTGGTACTTAACATAGCAGCGTAGATATTGTTCCACTATTGAGTTGGTTCTTTTGGTCGCCCCATTAGTAGCAGGGTGGAACGCCAAGTTGAGTCCTTGTGAGGCCCCCACCATCTTCAGAAAGCCCTGCCAAAATTTCACAGTAAACTGCACCTCCCTGTCAGAAATGATCATTTGTGCAGTCGATAGATGTGGGTAATAAAGAGTTTTGTTAGTTTTCAGGCTGATGGGAGGCCAGGACAGGCCACAAAGTGGACTTGCTTCAAGAAAAGATCTATTACAGTCCAGATTATGGTATTGCCCCGACTGTCTGGGGGGGGTCCACTATAAAGCCCATGGCCAGGGCCAAGTGGGATTTGCCACTGACTGTAAGAGGCCAGGAGGCTTCCCTGGTCGCTTCTTCATAGTAGCGCAAACGGGGCAGCTTCGCACACAGTCCTCCAGATCTTTTTTCATTCATGGCCACCAAAACGTTTTGTTAAATGGAGGGTTTTCAGGAATCCAAAGTGGCCAGAAGTTTGGGCATCATGGCATTTCTGCAACACGGCCAGGCGTTGTGAGTCTGGCACATATATTTTTGTCCCTTTCCATGTGAGGCCGTCACCCCATGTAAGCAGTTGCTGGTTTGCCTGGAACGAAGGGTCAGTGAGCAGGGCTGTTTGTAGGGAATGGGGAATATCATCCCTATCCTTCCCCTGTGGCCCTATATACTGCAGGCCCTTCCTTCCACATTCCATGCCACTTCCATGTCCCGGCACCATAGTGTGCACCACATCTTCCTGGATGTCGTTGTATTGTGGCTTTCTTGATAAGGCATCTACCAGGAAATTCCTTCCCCCAGGAATATACTTCAAGGTAAGGTTGAAGCGCCGAAGTACAGTGCCCGCTCAACTTGTTTGGGCAACAGTTTACATGGGGTATGTAGGGCCTCGAGGTTTTTATGGTCGGTCCATACCTCAAATGGAGTCGCCCTCCCCTCTAATAGATGCCACCAGGTCAATAGGGCCCACCAGATTGCGAAGGCTTCCTTCTCCCATATAGCCCATTGACATTCTGTGTCGGTACGTTTGCGGGAAGTATAGGCGCAAGGTTGCAGTTTGCCCCTCTTGTTGGATTCTAATAGCACAGCCCCCACAGCCACATCACTGGCGTTGGCCTGGACTACAAAAGGCTTGGTGGTATCTGGGTGTCTCAGTATCAGCTCCTTAGCAAACAATGTCTTCAGTCCAGTTCAGCAGGTACCCTGGCCTATGCTTCCCAGATAGGTTTTTGGTTTTTAGGAGGTCTGGGGGGGGGGAGCCACTCTTGCAAAGGACAGGATGAATTGGCGGTAGAAGTTTGCAAAGCCCAAAAAGCTTTGCAATTGCTTCCGGGTCTTTGGAGCTTGCCAGTCCAGCACTGCCTGCACCTTGGCCGGGTCCATCTCCACCCTCTCCTGTGACACTCTGTACCCAGGGTAGTCTAACTTCGTCTTATGAAATTTGCATTTCGATAGTTTGACATACAGATTCGCTGCCAACAGTTCTTTCAGCACCTGACACACTAGTTGGACGTGTTCAACCATGGACTTAGTGTAGATTAGGATGTCATCTAAATAAGCAAGCACCCTTTTGTACATGTGGTCATGCAATACCTCATTAATCAACTGCATGAACACAGCTGGTGCCCCCTGCAGGCCGAATGGCATCACCTGGTATTGATAGCTCCCCAATGGGCAATTAAACGCCGTCTTCCATTCATCCCCTTCCTTTATCCAGACCCGGTAATAGACTTCCCTGAGGTCCAGCTTGGTGAATATCCGTCCCTCAGCCAAGCGAGCCAGCATGTCCTTCATAAGAGGTAGGGGGTACATGTGCTCCACGCAAACTTCATTAATCCCACGGAAGTCCACACAAAACCTCAACACCCCCTCCCCAATCCTTCTTTTTCCTGAACAAGATATGAGACCTTGCAGGTTGTATAAAAACCCTGGCCAGGTTCTTTTCTATTTAACTCCTCATCTCCTCCATCTCCTTAGGGTTCATAGAATACATTTTTTATTTGGGCAGCTTAGCCTCTGGTTGTATCTCCACAGCGCAATCCGTTGGATGGTGGGGAGGAAGGGTGTCACATTCCTTCTCGCTGAAAACCTCGGTGAGGTCACTGTATACCTCCAGGAAGGCCAGA
Organism: Oxyrhabdium leporinum; assembly: GCA_032468155.1. Classification (NCBI taxonomy): domain Eukaryota; kingdom Metazoa; phylum Chordata; class Lepidosauria; order Squamata; family Cyclocoridae; genus Oxyrhabdium; species Oxyrhabdium leporinum. The sequence continues at coordinate 534,754 of JANHFL010001345.1, forward strand.
GGGACCACACGGCTTTGGACTCCCCAGCCTTGGCTTGACCTGAGTGGAACCCCTCCCCAGGACACCCCGACAGCTGTTGTTTATGTGGTGGTGGATGGGGCCTGACCCCGATACGCAAATGTCTAAAACCATCCACCCACCATATGGTTGGACCCCACTTATCTAGCCATGCAAGCCCCAGAATGATTTCCTCCATCATTCTAGGGACTACGATAAAGCAGATTCACACACGATGGCTGCCAAACTCCAGTGTCACCCGTTCCGTAATTTGGGTGGGTGGTGCCCCACCCAATAGTGAACCATCCACCTTCTCGAATCTCATGGGCTTTGTCAACTGGTGCACCTGCACCCCAAACCTGTCAGCTATTGCTCTACTCATAAGGCACCGGGTGCACCCTGAATCAATCAAGGCATTACAGGTCCACCGCCTCCTGCCTGTTATCACTACTGGCAGCCAGAAGGGTTGGACACTCCTACTCACCATGGGGTCGCCTTCCCTTTGTCGTCAATGTCACTGCTGTCATCTGGCATTCCCCCTCCATCATCAGCCAGGATTCGTCAGCTGTGGTCACTGTTGCTGCCTCCACCTGTTGAACTCCTCGGGACCTCTGGGGTTTTCTTGGCCGCCTTCTTGGGTGTTCCAGTTGTCGCTTGAACCGGCTTGGCTCATGGGGCTGGGGCAGTGCAGTCAGCTGCCCGGTGGCCTGGTTTCTCACACCTAAAGCATAACATAGGCGGCCAGCCTGGCTCGGCCCTCTCCAGTTGGGTTACCCAAGGGCCTGGTGGTTTGGGTCTTCATTTAGGGCTTTGATCCAGGTACCTTCATGGCCGTGCTGGCACTTCCCCTCTGGGCCTGTATTCCTGCAGATCGGCTTTCAGTTCCTTAGCTGCTGGATACCAGGCGGCTAAGCGGGAGGGGAAGCCCTGATAAACACAAGCTTGGTGCAATGTGTGGTCAAGGCCTGCCATTCCAGCCGGCCCTGCAGCTTCCCGGCTAATCTCCTGAAATCCCGGATGTAATCCATAACTGGACGGCCCTTTTGCCATAATGCCAGTATCTCCCCCTCAGCCCTTTGGGCTCTGGTGTTGTCCTCGAACCATTGTCACAGGGCCCCCAGGAATAGGCCGGCATTCCCCAATTCCCAGCCATGTTCACTATAGAGATCAGCCACCCAGTCCATGGCCTTGTCCCCCAGTACTGCCACTATGGCCCAATGGGAGGAGTAAATGTGTGCATATCAGTCCAGGTGGTCTATCACTTGGCCCAGGAAAAGAGCCATCTAATCAGGACTGCCATCAAAGGTAATTGGTAATGCTGGTGGGCTCCACGACTGGAAGTCCCCAGGGTCATGGCTGACACACATTGGCCAGGTAGGCATTAGTGGTGGGCTGGCAACGTTCAGAGGTGCCCCTTGGTAGCTGCTTCCCCCTGGGTAATCACCTGAGGGTCCAGCAGTAGAGGCTGGCTCTTGCACTCATCCCCTGGTCAGTTCCCGGGAGCGGCCTTGATCTGCATCCAGGTAGAGCTTTGGGCTGGCTAATCGGAAGCTCCCAGGAGCTGGCTGTTGAGTGAAGAATGATGGTGGCCTTTCAAGTGGCTGGGCCTCATCCCCCCAGTCTCTGCTGTACCAGGACCCACTGTCCCAAAAACTGGCCTCTCCAAACCTCTCCCTCAACCATTCCATTGTTTGACCTCCAAATGCAGTGGAGTAGCTCCATTCCCCCTCATCGTCCTTTGATGGGCATCTCTCCCGTCACTTCATTGATTGGCTGCCATATAGGGACAGGGTGGACATCGATCCCCCAGTACCTGTAGTTCTCAATAAATGCTGCCACCACTCCCCTGCCAGAGCTGTCCTCTGGCTTGCTTCTCCTGCCAATTTCAAAGGCACCTGGCTGAGTGTGGGAACCCCTGAGCTGATCCCCTCCTTTGGATGCACGTCCAAGACGGGGGTGGTGGTGTCTAACAGTGCTGCCAAGGCCTCCATGGAGGATGGCTCCTCCAGCACTGCAGCCTTTGCTCCCGCTCCAGCCTCCATCTCCTCAGCCATGTCCTACATCTATCCCTCTCAGGGCAGAGGTGCTAGCTGGGGTACTGAGAATGCAAGGAATAAGATAGCACAAACTTCCTGTCACATTCCAGTGTCCCACATAAGAAAAGCCAGCAACACAATTTGATGTTAGATTGTTTATCTGGAAACACAGACCCGCCATGAAGCGAACATCCAAAAAGATTCAAAGTTTGTGCTAACAAGGTTAGTTTACCCACCCCTTATATTGTGATCCACCTCCATTGTGTATACCCTGCCCCTCCAGCCACGCCCCTAGCTGCCCATCCCAGCCTATCGTGCTTCTCCCCACGCTCCGTAGTTCAACTGTGTCCATCAGCTGCTTCCCTGAACCAACAATAAACTGTTTTGCAAGGAGCAAGCAGTCAGGTAAGGATCGGGCCCCGCCAGCCAGGCGGCAGCCCCGTGAACACGATCCAGGTCATAGGCTTGTGTCCCAGGCTTCCTCCCGGCAGGATGCCATGGATGGCAGGACGCATGCAGCCACTCCTCCTCCCCCACCCCAATGGCGGCCCTAGGCCATATGGTGGTCCGGGACTGACACCCAAGTTCACCCAGTTGGCTTTTGTGCATTAGATGAGTCTAGAACTCAGTCTTCTTGTTTCTGGTCTCATGCTTTGCCAACTAGACTGGAGGTGTCAAACTCAAGGCCTGCAGGCTAGATGTGGCCCACGGGGTGCTTAGATCTGGCCTGCGGGGCTGTCCTGTAAACAGCAAAGCCCGGCCCGTGGTGCCTCTGCCAGCGTAAATGGAGCTCGGGAGAGCCATGTGCTGGCCATGCTCCCTGGCCACACCCCATGCCCCCCCGAGGTCAAGCACAATCCTGATGCAGCCCTCAATGAAATCGAGTTTGATATTCCTGAACTAGACCAAGCTGGTTCTCTGTTCTTCTGTGTTATGTATTCCATTTGTGGTTATTAGTAATTAATATGAAGCACAGAATTTAGAATTATAGAATTGAAAGGAAATATGTATACTATCAACCTCTGTTCCATGGAAGAATCACCCTAAGGCATCCATAATGCATAGTTGAATGAATTTTAATGAAGCAAATGTTATCAATCCAAACGTAAACATTTCTATAGTTTTTTCCACGAAAGGGGAGATCACCAGGGCAGATATTACGGTACTAATGAAATTAGTACTGTATATTAGAGAGTGAATGCACTCCATTTAATGGTTTGACCCACTTTTATAAGGCAAAGGAATTATAAGGGGCAATATAAATAGTCTTCAAGCTTGACTTATTTATTTTGATGAGGTGAGTATATAGAGACTGTAATGCAGACTATACAACCTGGAGTAGATGAGAATCCAATCCCATCTACATAGTTTTCTTAATTAGCACAATTGTTCTTTTTATAATTCATATCCATTTCAATAGTGGCTATTCATGGTTATTTGTGAAATTAGCTGCTAATGCTTGGGTTTTGTTGTCCAAAACACTAATTTTAAGGACTATTAGTTGGATAGTCTAGACAGCTAGAAACAATAGTTTCACAATTTTTCAACTTTCTATATAGTTCCACAGTTGTATCAGGCCCTCTGTTCTGGGAAGTATTCTCCAAAAGTATTGCCTATCTTTCAAAAACTATTTGCTAGGCCTTAGGAGATGTTAATAGTAAATATACCAGTGGCAAATTCCGGATTTCAGTCCAATGTCCAACCCTAGTGTGATCATGTATGTGCCATAACTAAAACTGAATTCATCACAGATTCTAAGGTTCATGGAGTGAATGAACATCTGTAAAACTTCTGTAAAAACCAGCACTAGGCTTGAAAAAAATCTTATGAATCCCTGCTAAAGACAAAGACCCCCAATTAGATGACTGGCAGAGCCTAAGTACTCATGGATAAGGATCCCTAATTTTGAAGGCACTTGATAGACTAATCTAGGCTTGCAAGATCAGATCCACGTGAGGTTAGGGTTGAACATTTCTATGTGTTATGCAGTGATGAATTAACCTTGTTCTTTCTTGAATTGTCTTTAAATGACTTTCCAGATTAACCTTACATAACCCTGAATTAACTATCACGTACAGTGCAAAATTTGATTCAGATGAAACTATTTAAAGAAAAATCTTGATTAGTAGGCCCATGTTTTGATATTTTTATTTATTCATTTTGAGCACCCTGGCTAGATCCCTGAGGGCTGATCCTGGTCAATAACAATTGCATTTTTTTTCCAAAAAAGCTAAGTTGGCTAATTACTATCCCATTAGTCTTTTAAATATAGTTAGTGAACTATATGCTAATGATTTATTTAAAAGCTGTTTTTCTAGACATCAAAGTTGTCAATAATGTCACCTATGTATAGAAGCTGCACAATAGGACACATTATCTCTGTCTGTATTATACAGTGATGTAGGAGCAAAAAGAGGCAAAGGGGTGGAATCAGCATAAATTTGTTACATGACCCCAAACTTTACAGTTCCAGTCCCCCTTGAATTCTATTGATATCTAGTGCTAATTTAGTGCTGATCATTACTTGATTAAATTCTTGTGTCTAGACTTGAGCAATAAATCTTCTTAACTGGAACTTAATGTGTGGTCCTGATTCTTCACACCCGACAGCTATTTGCAAAACACTGAATACTTGTCTGTTTGAAAGAAATGAAGATGAACTATACAAATGAGTAGCACATGGTATTTTTTTTACATTTATTATTTCCAGACCAGGAAAGATAATTATAGATATTCTAGAGCTACTTAGTTGCCTGCTATTTTTCCATTAAATGTACTTATAAATAAACATCTTGTTGCTGTTGTGTTTTTCTCAATATCTTTGTTTTTTTTTAAGATCCAACAAAGTTTAGATGGAGTCATGCTATTAGTCCTTAGTAGATGGATATCTTCAGTATATTTTCAAAAGTTGAAGAAACTCTTGCCAGATAGTAAACTTCCACAGAGCATGAAAAGATGGCAATATAGAAGCTTTCAGAGGTCAAGATGATAGAATCATAATTCTAGGAATAGGCAAAAAAACCTAAAATTGGTAGGAATAACGACCTCTGAAACGTTTGTCAATGAACAAAATAAAACAGTATTCCTGTTTAAAATTCACAAATGTAAACACTAGATGGTGTAATATTTAAGAACTTTCCATAATTATTGCTTTCTATGAGCAGCTTGTAATGACATAAATCTTCCCAAGACAGCCCATCCCAAGAAATCTTATGGGAGGTGACTGCACTTTATATTTTATAATGAGACTTATGTTGGTACAAATTCATTTACTTACTTATTACAGATATTTATTACAGATATTTATTTTCTACTTTCTAGAATGCAAATCTGACTAAAATAGATTACGGGCAAGAGTAACATAAATGCAATAAATAATGTTTAAACAAACAGCAACCCTGAAAATGAGTGGGTGTTTTTCAGAGAGCAGTGATGATAAAGGCCTTGTGATGAGGAAACAGGCTCCTGGGATGTCATAGTTTATCTTCCTTTTCTTCTCTAAATGCCGCTTGAGAAAACAGGCATGGGTTAACATTAGAATTCATCCTTTTTTTTGGAATTCTGGAGGGAAAAAACTATCTGAAGTGCTATTATATGAAGATACTAATGATACAGTAATGTTGCTGAAGCTTAACTAGTTGGATCTGGTTGTTACTTAGATGAAAAACCAATTGGAAAGACTTTAAGTACAGTCGTCTGAGAGTCATGAAGGAAGAATGGTAGAATACAAAAGTAGCATTTAGACTGCAATTTGATGTCCATTTTCCCATCAATGAGCTCATGCATGGGGCTGCTCAACTAATTAATTCATATTACTAACAATAAAATACAAGTATATATTACAAGTCAACTGCATATTTTTGATGGACTTCTACTTAAACATGTTTGCATTTGCCACTTCTTAAACTGAACACAGCTTAAATAATTTATCTGTGCATAAAGCTTGTCAAGTTCCCAACAGTTGCGTCATTTAACACACTGCTTCCCAAACCTGGGTAAATTACTCAAAATTGGATGAAAATGGTTTTTTTTTGGGTAATGATACATAAACCTATTACCCAATCACAACAGGGACATTTAAATTGTCTTAAATTTGGATAAAAAGGACTTTCTCATAAGCAGATTGGGCTAATAAAGGAAAAATTTTGGGAAGTACTGATTTAGCAACTTTGATTCAGGAAATCAAACAGGAAACGCAAACTTTTCAAAATTATTTTGAATGTGCTACATTTTTCAGATTCCACAGTTTTAAAAAAACCAAGTCTTTTTTTAAAATAAAGTTTTAAAACTCGTTTTCATTTTAAACCACAGGCTGTATCTTCAACAGTTGTACATTTTAAATTGTTTTTCTTGGCAAAAGTCTCAAAAGCAACAGTTAAGAATTGCTTATAAGTATCTAAGAATAATATGTGTTAGTCAGTCCTGACATCTAAGACACAATAGTCTTTTTTTAGTTGTAGGAAGCAACTATGATTCAAATTATCCTTTTGTTCTGGAATTGGTATTAACTCTGGAATTCAATGTTCCAGCATAAACAGTATTATGCAGCCTAGCAATGATGATGCTTGTACAGCAGAGTAATACAATTTTAACAACCAATTTATGGCTTCTTAGAAAAAGGATATTTATCATGAATAAGAACATGAAGTAGAACCTAAAAGCTTATTTCACAATACATTTTTTTAGTCCTTAGGGTCTCGCAAGGGTCTTGCTTTGCAGTAAAATCAACAAACATAGCTGTTCCATTAAAAGCCGTTTCTATTTCAGGTAAGATGTGAAACAGTCTATTTGCTTGACACTGAAGTTCCAAAGGATTTAGGTCAAGTGTTACTTCCTGATAAGATTACAGTGGCTGTGTAATCTGGCATACTTTGCAGTCATTTCTAATTTCCTGTAACCTGTAGCCAAAATGAAGTAAGGAAATAAAGGAGCGAAGAAGGAGCAATGCACGTTTGTCATTGCCAAAATGTACATTTGCTTTTCAGCAGGTGTTAAATGCCTGCCACCTCCAGGCAAGCGGTGGCTTCACAGCTCCTACTAGCACAATGTGGAAAGAGTAGCAGAACCAAAACAATGTACTTTAAATAGCCCATTACTTTTGTTGAATGCAATCTTGATATTAAAAAAAAACCCCTCTTTTAAATATTGTTGCTGTGTTTCCAGCTGTTAAAATCAACCATATTTAGTTATCATAATAACCAAATGCAGTAGCTGATTTGAGCAGCAGGGAGGTGGCCTCATTACTCAGAAGGGTTTTTAAATGATCCCATTTTCTTCATCACAATGGCACTTTCTTGCTTATTAAAAATCGCTTCATAGTCTTGGCACTTCTAGCCTGGATGACTGATGTGGCATCTTCGGGTTGGCTCCAGGCCACTGAAAGTGCTTAGCAACGCTGAAGTTTTACGCTGCTTGAGCAAGAAACTAAAGAAAGGTGCCTTATAGTCGTCTTATAAGAAATGAAGCATGGGGAAAATCACATCTTTAGAAATCCAAAAGTTTCTAGGTTCTAACTCGGGGAAAAATAGGAAAAAAATATCTGTATATAAACAAGGGACTTGCCTATTATTAGCTGATTTTTGTAACTTTGGAAAACCAGAAAGGATTTTGATATTGAACATGACAGAAAATGTGGGAGAGGAATTGTGAAAGGTAAATCCCGTGCCCCATTAAATAAAATCCTGTACTGTGTTCCACTGAGTTCATAATGTCTTGATTCTAAGTAAATATATATAAGAAATCTTTGAATACAGAGACTCATAGTCTAAACTCAATTTGGCATATATCTCCACTGCTTCTCAAAACAGATGTGGGCTGTTCTGTTTCTTTGCATCTGTCATTTCAAGAATATCCAGTGTACTCAGCTGTGACTGATTAATTATAGACTTCTTTAAACATGCCTATAATATGTTTTCCTAACAGAATAAATTTACAGTATTTTTTAAAAAACATGTAAAACTGCTACTTATATAGGGCGTCTTTGTGTTATCTTCATTAGGAGACAGTGTTGAAGTTGCACTTGGATACCTCTGCAAATGTTATTGTTTGGAGAGGATCTTAGGACATAGCCATTGTTTTTACTCTAGCAAACCTTTAGACTGATACATTTCAGGTCATCTTTTCCCATAAATCTATTTCAAGAGCATGGATGCCCTTGTCTCCTGCAGAATTCCTTCCTGAGCTGCTGGACTGTGTTGTTGTGCTGGTATTGGACTCTCCACGATTTCTAGGGCTGACTATAGAACTTGAATTTTCACACCTTCTGAGTGAGATCTGGCAGGGCTCATGGTGTGTGTGTGGGGGGCGCGCCCCACAGTGACCATGAGTTGGTCCCAATAACTAATGGTCACATCTGGATCTCATTTGAAGAACGTTTGCTAGGTAATCTGCATGCAAATATCTTCATCTAATTAAAGTTCTACTTTGAGCATCTTATTTTATTCTTGCTATACTTACTCTTATACTACTTGCAGTTCAAATATCTCATTCAGACCAACTGGCTTATAAATACCTCTTACCTTGGTTGCAATTTATAGCAAGGGTTTAAGGGCATGTAAATTTCAAGAGCACGTTGAGGAGAAATTAAATAACTAAATCATGACTGAAATGGAGAACGGTTTGGGGAGCAAGCTCAAGACTTTGGCAATGGTGAATGTCTGTCAGTAAACAAGTCTTCTCCAGCACAGTACTCTACATCAGAGAAATGCTGAGACTACAGCTGCAAAAAGATATTGCTGGCTGAAAAACACGGGTGTGTCAGGTCTAACATATGTAGCAAAACTAGGTTGGAGAAGGGTATCATTTGCTTTTGGCATCTGTAGAACAGGTTGAAAAGGATAACCACTTTTCCAGGGGATTCTGGAAGCAAGTCCTTTGGGGTTGTCTCTATGTTAAATACTTGTCAACTCTCATAACCATATGATATCAAGCTACTACTTTGCTGTAGCGTACACCCCCAAAAGGTGACATCCAAAGTGCAGAGGATTGTGGGTAATGAGATGCAAATTGGGAAAGAGACAATAAACTCTGTTGCAAGTGCTTGTGGCAGGGGCTAGCTTTTAAAAAGTCAGCCTGATTGCCTCTCTGGTAATTTGCATAGTATTAACTAGAGACATTTTCTTTTTAAACTTGAACTTTTTTTCTTTCAGAGGTCACCTCCAACTAATTACATGCCTAGTGCTGCTTTACAAAAGAGGCTGCATGGATGTGATTACATGGTTTGAAGTGCAACCAGGAGATTTTATAGTACTGAAGAGGGAGGGGGAAAGGCCACTAGCCATGTGAACTTGGCTAGCTTTTAATGCATAAATTTGGGGAGTTTAATTATAGGAGTCTTGCATGTGGTTCTGTTTACACAGGCTTCCAAACATGGAGCTTATGACGAGTGCAACAAGCACAATAGTGCACAGAGTTCAGGCCCTGCTGAAAATAAACAAAAGAGTCCATCCACTAATCATATATTTGCCTGGTGCCAAATTCCAGTTTCCAGCTGGGAGCAATTTTATGTTGGAATTTAATGTAGCCAAGTTGAAATGAATCTCTTTTATTCTGATGTGCAAGGATCATCCAACAACTAATCACTCCACTTCTCACTTCTGGCATTTGAAACCAACTTTTATTTCCATTTGCCCCAAGCCCTGCTGCAGTGTGTGATGGCTGTCAAAAGTGTCACTGAAAAATGAAATGTAAAATATTGAGACATGTAATTTACAAGTAGGAAGCTAGCAAGAGTCCTGCTATTTGCCTTCAGATAGATTTGGCAATCTAGTTTAATGGCGGTGCACTATAGTATTTTTTTTTTAAATTCCGGAATTGTGGACTTTAGCAAGACCTTTTGACTAAGATCTTTCAAGAAACTGTTCAGAAAGTTTGCCTTGTTGAATTTAGAAAGTCTACATCATGATGTTAAATTGGATTCCAGTTGATACTGGAAAGCTATAGTGTGGTATTATTTACAGATATCATTTGAAATGAATGTTAATTCCAGAAAATGTCCATAATTATAGAAAGACATTCAGACCTTTAGTTAGTATAAAAGTATGAATTATTTCTTTTCTTTGAAAATCAGGATTTTAAGGTCTGAAAAACATAAGTATAAAATCTTGTATCTGTGAAATCACCAGGAGTTGAGCTAGACTTGAGGGAAATATTAGTTTTCATGCATAGCAACCAAATTTTCCTAGAACTAGGAGCCCCATCTTTATTGGAAGAGGAACCATTTATTATGAGCTGAAAGGTAGGAGCTATTTATCTTAAGTATAGCAAGATAATGATTTTGATGAAACTTAACTTTGACAAATAATTTTCAATGAAAACAGACCCTAAACCTTTAGGAACTCACAGCAAGAGATGTCTAGCGTTTTTAAGGAATATTTTCTAAGAATACATGTAACCTGATCAGTTATTAGATTGCAGCTTTACTGCCAGAGGACAGTACGAAAGGCAGTATCATCCAAGTTAGTTTTAAAAGTCAGCTGTATACAGTGACTTGTGGACCATTATCAATGCCTGTATTTCTGCAGGCTTTGTAAAGATATGAATAATCAAATCTCATGCTTCAATACAGAAGCATTCCTTACTTCAGCTGGAAATGAATCTGCTTTGTATGGCTTTATTGATTAATAAGTTCATTGTCCTTAAAATGGCTTGATTATTATCATATCCTTTCTCTGAAACATCAACTGCCATATTAGTCACTGAACCTAGAGGCAGTGTATAGACTGATCTAAGGCAATGTATGATACAAATTGACTGGAAACAAAATATAGTATCTGACTAGGTAGGCAGTGCAATAATCTGCTGGCTGAATCCCCATGATAAAAAAATAATAATATTTTTTTCCCAAAGGAAGTTGCAGCAGAAATGCAAACTGAGGAGCAGAAAAAATGCAGTACCTCAGATTAATGTTTTCACATGAGCGAAGTATTTTTAAACCAAGCATTATGGAGCAAGCACATTATGAAGACTCATAGCCTGTGTCTGTATATCAGGTATCTGTGCTTATTATTTCTGCTCTGTTCAGCCCCCCTGAGATATGATTAAAATATTGAAAAATGTAGGGAGTGTGTCTTTCTTTTCTCTTTCTTCTTTTTTTTCCTTTTCAGAGATTGAACATAATCAGAGCTAATCAGAAAATTATGAGCTGCCTGATTGCTGATTAAATTCCTAATGTTAATATAGTCAAGAAGCCTCTCTTAGTGTTGTATTTTAACAAGAATGTAAAAATAATGTTTCCAGAAGGTGAAAGAAGAAAACTCTACTACTTAAGAGGACACCTGTGGCCTTGTAAGAACAGAGTCAGAAGAAAGTAGCAAAGCTCTCTAATCTAGGGGTGATCTTTGCATGTAATTCTGAGATAAGCACTTTACTAGTTAGCAAGGGGCGTATTTCTTACTATTGAAACTACAGTGATGACATTGAAATTGTGGTGCAACAGCGGAGTGATATGAGGAACATGTGATGAATAGTTTCTTCTTTTAAAAATATTACTAAGACATGAATGCCGCATAGTAAACATATGAGCAGTAATGGAATAACCAGTGCCTTGTGAAATAGAGATAAGTTGTCAGTATCCTGAGGAGCTTGGGTGATTGGGTACTTATTCACCTTTACCGCCTCCTGGTAAATAACTAGTCACACCCACCATATTGGTGAACAGGTAGCAGTTTTGCAAAAGTGTCTATAGCAATAGCTCTTAACTTATATGCCTCTTCACAGTGCTTTACAGCCCTCTCTAAGCTGTTTACCAAGCCAGCTTATTGCCCCCAACAATCTAGGTCCTCATTTTACTGACCTAGGAAGGATGGAAGGCTGAGGCAACCTTGAGCAAGTCAGGATCAAACTGCTGGCAGTCAGCAGAATTAGCCTGCAATACTGCATTCTAACCACTGCACCACCACGGCTCAATACCTTCACTTATTCATTCCAAATAAGCCCATCCATTTGAAAAGATTGGGGATTTGTTGTAAGGCATGCTTATTTATCTTCCTGATATTTTTACAGTATGAATTCTAATTAATGTGAGGATATAAATAGAACTACCATATCTGGGTTGGGAAAATTGGGACAACTGCAAGATGTCAGTAAGGAATTTGAGCTTTCTGTATTTGCTGCTATTTAGAGGTCATCTGGCTTTTTCCTGACCAGATATAGTAGATCAAAACCTAGGAATACTTCTCCTGGGCAGATCCATGTAATCAATCATGTATTTATGGCCAGTGAGGTATCTACAAGTAGCCCACATGCCTAGTTTTACTACTGGCAACCATTCTTGGTTGTTGACAGACCCACAAAGTAGTTCAGAAACTTAGAAACCAGTGCCATATAGGCCAGGAGTACTTTTGTTGTAACTGGTGGAGCTTGTCTGGGTCATTTTCTTAAGGAATTTTCTTGGTGCAGGCTCATGTTCCATTTATCTGATCTTTGCCTTGGTAGCGGTTCTTCTTCCTGTCCTTCAAAGCCATTCCCTGTACCCTCTACAATGTTTCTAATCTGCTTTTCAAAGCTCCATTGCTTCAACAGTAGTCATATGTAAAATCAACTTGTATTACTTGTTAATATAAAGGATATATTTTCTATTGGATTAAAAAAAAAAGCAACATTAGAATGCTCACTGATCCCAGATAAGTGATCAAGGAACTGCTGAAGTCATAGATGTACAGGGTCATTATTTATTAATATGAGATAATATTAACATACCACTCTTAAGGCCCTTAATACTGTACTGACCACACAAGCAGGGTGCTACCTATTTACAGGCAGGCCTCAACTTATGGCCACAATTGAAATCATAATGTTGGTCGTAAGACATTGTGGTCATAAGTCACCATGTGACTAGACTTGATTTTATTAACATTTTTACAATGGCTATTAAGTGAATCGCTAAAGTCTTTAAGCAAATTATATGCTTATAAATCCAAATACAGCTTACCCAATGGGCAGTTTTTTGCAGAAAATAGCAAAAAAGTCACAAAATGCAATCATGTCACCATGGAACCCTGCAACCAGTCATAAATGTGAGCCAGTGGGCAGATGCGATCATGTGACTGCAATCATGTGACTGCGGGGTTGGTGCGGCGGTCATAACTTTGAGGATGGGTCATAAGTAACTTTTTTCAAATCTGTCTTAACTTCAGACTGTCATTAAATGAATGGCAATAAGTCAAGAACTGCCAGTACTACTTCAGATAATCCTCGACTTACAACAACAACTGAGCCCCATATTTCTGTTTCCAAGCAAGTCATTTGTTAAGTAAATTTTGCCCCATTTTACTATTTTTCTTGCCACAGTTTTTAAGTGAATCACTGCAGTTTTTTAAGTTAGTGACACGGTTGTTAAGTGAATCCGGCTTCCCCACTGACTTTGCTTATCAGAAGGTCACAAAAGGTAATCACATGACCCTAGGACACTGCAACCGTCATAAATATGTGTCAGTTGGCAAGTGTCATAATTTTGTTCATGTGACCATGGGCATGCTGCAATGATTGTAAGTGTGAAAAATGGTGATAAGTCACTTTTTTTCAGTGCCATTGTAACTTTGAGGAGTCACAAAATAAGCTGTTGTAAGTTGAGGACTACCTGTGTTTAAAATAAAATGAATAGTAAAGCTAACCGATTGAACACTTTTCACTTTGTTACTTCTGCTTCCCTGTTATTGATTTTTGTGTCCCTTTTGCTTCTGCCTTGACATTGCTAGTGTCGTTGTGTTAATCCAAAACTAATCTCTATACAAGTTGGACTGTGGTGTCCATTACCCATTATCTGTTACCTCGCTTGATTTAGGTAATGAAGTTTACAATCTAGTACCTGTAAAACTAGACCAAGCTGGGAAAGTAGTCAGAAAACCAAAGAAAAGCTCATTCCGGTATCTTCCTGAATGACTACAAAGCTTGCCAATAATGGGGGAGTTGATCCTCCTGTGACCTCCTTTCCAAAATTAGAATAGTGGCTGTGCTCAGCTGAAATGCATGCAAAATATATGTGCCGGAGAAAATTTCTGCAAGCTCTGCAAGAGAAAGTTTGGACTATTTTCCAGAAATCTTCCATCATTCCCAGAATGCAGAATTCAGTTATAATGAGACATGTGGGCAAGCTGAGCCAGCAGGTGGAGCCTTCAGCCACAGGCACAGCATATCAGGAGATGGAGATGGGTAAAACCTGAAAGTGAGAATATGCCATTTCGCTTTGTTTGCTATACCGTTGATTGCAAAGTGAACACTTGCATTGTGGGAGAGGAGGAATGTCTCAGAATAATCCCCAGCAAAAGGGATATTGGTGTAGCAAAAGCTGTCTTAATAGCAGTGTGACATCATATGCATGAATGTCTTCTGACTCATTCCTCCCTAAGAGGGGATAAGATCAGTTCACCTTATACAGGATTGGAAAATAATTTCAGCAGCTTCTATCACCACCAATGCTTAATAAAAGGCATTATCTATGACTAGTCAGATTCACTCTTTATACCATGATGTGCCAGGAGAACCAAGGGCCATTTCGGATCTACATGTAGGGTACAATGCAGTTGAGGGCCGCATAACTCTCTCATTTCAGAAATTTGTTCCAAGTTGGCTTGAAAGACTAAGGAAACTTGCAGATACACAGTGTTGGACTTGTAAAGTTATCATAGCATGTAAGGCTGAGAGCTTTAATCACAAGGAATTTAAAATGACTATTTTAAATAGCTATTTACTTGATTTTTCAGCTACGAGTGAAAATTGCAGGCATATTTGACTGTCATCGGATATTCTTAATAGGAATAGTAAATACGGAGTTAACCATTAGTAGTTAAGATGAGACTAGTATATGTTTCTCAATTAAAAGTGATAGGTATCCCACTGGTGAACCACACTTGGAATACTGTATCCGTTTCTGGTCACCACAATATAAAAAAGTTGAGACTCTGCAAAGTGTGCAGAAAAGATCATAAAGGATCTGGAGGCCAAATCGTATGATGAATGGTTGAGGGATCTGGGTGTGTCTAGCCTATTGATCAAAAGGGTTAGGGGAGACATGATAATTGCCTTCCAGTACTTGAAGGACTATCACAGAGAAGAGGGATTGACTTATTCTCTAAGGGCACCTGAGGGCAGGATAAGAAGTAATGGATGGAAGGTTGTTAAAGGAGATTCATCCTAGAAGTAAGGAGACATTTTCTGGCAGTGAGAATAATTGTTCATTGGAATAGCTTGCCTCCTGGACTTCTGGGTCCTTCAACACTGAAAGTTTTCTAAAATATACTGGAAACCATTTGACTGGAATGGTATAAGTCTCCTGCCTTGAGCAGGGTGGGGTAGATTCTAAGGTCCCTTTCAGCCCCATGATTCCATGATTTTATGTTTGCCCTTTTAAAGTTAATGTTGATGGTTGGCTGATGTACAGTTGGCTGATGTACAGTTTATGCTGTACTTGTTACTATTTATTTTCCTAGATGTTAAGAACTGTGTGGAAAAATAATTAACATAGAGTATATGTTAAATCTAGTATATAGTTAATTAGCAATCCTACCTTTTTCTTTTACAAAGTGAATAGTTAAGATCAAAAATGATTAGGAAAATTACAGTAATAACATAGGAGACTTTAAGCGCACTTAAAGTCCACTTCTCTAATTGCTCAGTAGACTCCTCATATTGTCTGGAACATCTAAAATTACACTGTATATTGGGGGCAGAACAGCAGAATGAAGAAAAGTGGTCCTTAATGAGAGTAAAACATCAAAGTCCCCTAAAACTTCAAAGCCAAAGAAATAAACACGACATATAGAGATATTTTTAAAAGCCTTCACTTTAGTTACATGCAGCAAAATCAGGCTTTTATGGTAGTCAGATATTCATTACTTTATTTATGGAAAAATTGTTCAGGATGTATGTCCAACCTACCTCAGGATAAGACAAGCTTTGCCTAAGAGTGTAAATTCATACTAAGAATTGGCATTTCTGGATCATAGATTAATCTAGAGAGAAAAAGAGAGGCATGCATGTCTAATATATGATCAGACTGGAGGGAAACCAGTAGAAATCCAAAAGATGTATAATTCTTTTTTTTATCATTTTTCATCTCCTCAGGATATTCCTATAGGTGTACTAAATGTGGAAGGGTATAAGGTCTTGCCTCAACTGATTTGGATGAAGGGATAGATGGGGAACTCATCAAATTTGCAGACAACACCAAGCTAGCAGGAATAGCCAACACTCCAGAAGATAGGCTTAAGATACAGAAGGATCTTGACAGACTTGAACATTGGTTGCTATCTAACAAAATGAAAATCAATGGTAAAAAGGAAAGGTTCCACACATGTACAGTATATGTGGTACCTCGCTCAATAGTAGTAACTGTGAAAGAGATCTTGGAGTCCTAATGGACAATCATTTAAATATGAGCCAGCAATGTGCTGCAGCTGCCAAAAAAGCCAACACAGTTCTAGGCTGCATAAACAGAGGAATAGAATCAAGATCACGTGACGTTAATACTAATTTATAATGCCTTGGTAATGTCACACTTGGAATACTGCATCCAGTTTTGGTTGCCATGATCTAAAAAAGATGTTGAGACGCTAGAAAGAGTGAAGAGAATAGCAAGAAAGATGAATAGGGGACTGGAGGCTAAAACATATAAAGAACAGTTGCTGTTCTTGAATTGAATTGAATATGTATAGTTTGATGAAAAGAAGGACCAAGGGTGACATGATAGCAGTGTTCCAATACCTCAGGGGCTGCCACAAAGAAGAGGGAGTCAAGCTATTCTCCACAGCAGCTGAGGGCAGGACAAGAAGCAATGCGTAGAAACAAATCAAGGAGAGAAGCAACCTTGAACTAAGGAGAAATTTCCTGACAGTTAGAAAAATTAATCAGTAGAACAACTTGCCTCGGGAAATCATGGGTGCTCCATCACGGGGTGGTTTTAAGAAGAGTCTAGACCAGGGATCTGCAACCTTAAACACTGAAAGAGCCATTTGGATGGTTTTCCACAGAAAATAAAACACCAGGAGCCACAAATCCTGGTTGGTCATGGCCAACTCAATGTCACTCACTCCCACCCAGTCACATGACCCACCCCAGCCACACCTACCCAGGTTTTGTGGCTCCTGTTTTCTTTTCTATGGGAAACAAGTATCTGTGTGTGTGTGTTTGTGTGTGTGTGTGTGTGTGTGCGCGCGCGTGTGTGTGTGTGTCTCTCCCTCCCTCCCACCCTCTTTCTCCCTCTTTCTCTCTCTCCCTCTCATCTCGCTTTCTCTCTCTCTTTCATTC
>JANHFL010001345.1:556418-566998 GCA_032468155.1 Oxyrhabdium leporinum
AGGAGCATATGTTTGACAGATACCAAATATTTTACAGAGGCCCAATGCAGCATATATGTGTTATAGGAAACAAATGTGTAGCTGAAGCAAATGTTTACAGAACAGAATAACAAGCTTCTACAGCTTGGTACAGTGGTTAGAGTGCAGTACTGTAGGCTACTCCAGCTGACTCCAGCTGACTGCAATTTGGCAGTTCGAATCTCACCAGGGTCAGGTTGACTCAGCCTTCCATCCTTCCATCCTTCTGAGGTCGGTAAAATGAGGACCCAGATTGTTGGGGGCAATATGCTGTAAGGTGCTTAGAGGAGGCTGTAAAAGCACTATGAAGCAGTATATAAGTCTAAGTGCTATTGCTATAATCCTCATATTCTCCAGAGGTGTTGCCACTTTCTGAGACAAAAATGGTCTACATGCTTGTTTAGGTGCGAGACTGATGCATGAATAAGACTGCTGTGGTGGGAAATTACAATGGGCAGATTCTCCTATTTTATTAGCAGCCTTAACACAGATAATTGTTATAATATAATTGTTCATTGAAAATGTTACCGGATACTAGCGCTGACTTGAATGCACATTAAGGGTTTAAATAACTTCCCCTATATCAGAGGTCTCCAAACGTGGCAACTTTAAAACTTGTGGACTCCCAGAATTCCTCAGCCAGCCATGCTGGCTGGGGAATTCTGGGAGTTGAAGTCCACAAGTCTCAAAGTTGCCAAGTTTGGAGATCCTTGCCCTATATCATTTAAAATATGTCCCTTAATGTCAGTGTTGACTCCTGGCGGTTGCAAGGAAAAGCCCTTGCAGTTTTTTTGATAGAAGTGGTTTCAAAGGTTTGCCTTTGCCTTCTTCCTAGGGCTGAGAGAGGGTGACTGGACCAAAGTCATCCAGTTTCCTTCATGCCTAAGGCAACACTGGAACTCATAATCTCTAGTTTCTAGCCTGATACTTTATCCACAAAGCAAATTGGCTCTCATATGATTAAATTTCAAGTGTAATTTCAGGACGTGGATAATGTCCTGCATTCTTTGGTCTTGCAAATAACTACAGAAAGCAACGATAACAGTAGGTTCATCTTTCTTAATGGCATTGCACAATCATGCTCCCTTCTCCCTTTTTTCCCCCTGATTCTTGCTTTATATCTCTCTAGTCAATTCTGTGAAGTATAGCAATAATTACACCAGTTGAATGGCAGGTATTGTATTCTGTTATACTAATGTTCAGATTCATGTGCTTTCCATTCATTGTGTGCTTTCACTTTGAATCATCTTGATGGTTGTACAGTATAATAGATGATGTAGTGTAATTTCTGTTTCCCTCTCACTGCTATTTAATAACATGGCAGGACGTTATCTGGGTAATTTTTGACTAACATCGATAAATTACATTTTGTTGTAATTCAATAAAAAAATCAGAATATAGATTTTTAAAAGAATCAGTTAAGTCTTGGCCATTGGTGTGTTTGACAACATATTCTAAATCTTTGATTATTTATAAAGCATTCAAAAATAATCTGAGAAGCTAGTCCTTGTCTAAAATTATAATGAACCTGTCTGATATATTTACAGTTTTTATGAAACCAGTTTCAGTGCATATGTTTTGCTGGCATGCCTGTTGAGGAAAAATAAATTTAACATAATAAAATTAGTTACACTGTTTCTTATCTCTTTGAAGATTGACAGAATAAATATTTAAAAATTATTTTTCAGTATAAGAGATTCTTTCTGTCTATTGAATTGGTGATTGATCTTTTTGGGAGCCTCAAAAATCTCGAGGAAATTACCCTCAGCTAAGGAAATTCTACTTATTCAAACTGAAAATTTGAAATAAAATGGTTAGGGATAAGTAATCTGTACCTGAATACATGCAAATAGTGTGTTCTCTACAATTAATAGTTAAATTGTTTGCTCAAAAACATGTGGGATGTTAATTAGAAGGCAGATTAAAAATATTAAAATGTGTATAATGGTTTTAAGTAGTTACTTTTCATTCTTCTAATTGTTCATTCAATTAATCAAGGAAAGAGACAATGTTTGAGGGATTGCCATGAAGAAGAAGGGGTCAACCTATTTTCCAAAGCACCAGAAGGCAAGACAAGAAGCAGTGGATGGAAACTAATCACGGAGAGAAGCAACCTTGAGCTAAGGAGAAATTTCCTGACAGTGAGAACAATAAATCAGTGGAACAGCTTGCCTTCACAAGTTGTGGGTATTCTATCACTGGAGGCTTTTGGAAAGAGACTGCATAGCCATTTTTCTGAAAAGCTATAGGGTTTCCTGCTTAAGCAGGAGGTTGGACTAAAATACTCCCAGGGACCTTTCCAACTCTGTATTCTGTCCTTCTGGTAAACACACCACTTCCTAAGCAAAATCATCTTATAGTAACCAGAACAAAACATGTGGGAGAACTTGGTGAGATCCCTTCTTTGCTTTCATTGAAAAGATTTATGATGTTTCTTTGGCTAGGTTAGATCCAAAAACTGATTATATCTCATAGATCATTGGGAGTAAAATTTATGGCATCTTAGCCATTGTACTCCCGACATCATGCCACCACCACCCCATCTCCAATTGTCAACCCATAGAGTAGTCAAGGTGGTACAAAATTCCACAACCATCCAGGAAGCCATGGATTTTTCTTTCCCGTGTGCAGCAAGTGGTCTGCTGTATTTTATGGATACAATGATCTTTCTCCAGAACACATAAAATAACTTATGTGTTACACTTATGTGTTACATTCATTAGGGTTACACTGAAATGTGAATGTTCAATAAAATTCTACTTTTCTCATTTTTAAAAAAAATTAAACTCATTTTCCTGTTTTCATTCAATCTTGAGTCTTCATTATTACTCAAAGGCCTTTTAAGAGCTGTACTTTAGAGGTGTAGACTTGTCAAACTTATCTAAACAAGCTCTGTTCAAATTTACGTGAAGTTTGGGTAGAATACTGGCAATCCTCAACTTACAACCACAATTGAGCCCCAAATTTCTGTTGCTAAGCAATGTTAAGTGACACTTGCTTCTTTTTACAATCTTTACCACAGTTGTTAAGTGAACCTGGCTTTTCCATTGACTTTGCTTTTCAGAAGGTCACAAAATGTTATCACATGACCCCGGGACACTTCAACCATCAGAAATCTGAGTCAGTTGCCAAGCATCTGAATGTTGATCACATGACCATGAGGTTGTAAGTGTGAAAAACAGTCATAAGTCACTTTTTTCAGTGCCATTGTACTTTGAATGGTCACTAAATGAACTGTTGTAAGTCAAGGACTATTTGCAGTAGATCTTTGTGATGCCTCTTACCAGACCTTGCAATTGTGAATGGGTGGAGGGTGCTATATGTATTTTAAAAAATGAACGTTATAGGTAGCCATTACGTCTTGCTCCCTAAACAATACTGCATAGGCCACCTGTTTTACAGAAGGAACAATTAAACACAGGTTTAGTGTACAGTTATAATTACTCCCAAAGATTTTTTAAACAAGTACTTTGAATCAATTATTCCAGGGGCTTTCCTGCTAAAATCAAGGAGAATGTTCAGGGTTCCGATGTGTGCCTCCTTTTTAAAATATTTTTCTCTACAGCTGCCACAATGCTTGAAGAAAGCAGGATGGAAAGTGGTTAAGTGTTCTGGGTATATCAGCTACATTTCTCAAGTGACAGAGTGAACCCCATGATTTATTCACTCCTTCTCTTAGTAATTAAGACTGATTCTTTAAATACTGTTTGGAGGGGGGGGGAAAGCTTGCTTAGGTGCTGAGTATGCTAGAAACAAGTAAAACCAAAAGTAACGACTCAGTTCAGGTCCCCCGGTGAGGAAGGGAACAAAATTTCTCTCTTTGACACGTGGAAAGTAGAAACTGAAATGAGTTTTCCTCTGAAACACGTGTCCTGACCTTTTAAAAAAATGAAATGAATTTGATTTTTTTTCTTTTTGTCAAGTTTGCCAGTGAAACATTAAAGATATGACTGTGGAAAAGGTCAGGGAATGTGTAACTGTAGAAATCTTGTTTCACTTGGCGGCATTTCCCTGAGGGAATTCACTTTCATTCCCTCATTTATCCCTTCTTTTAAAATGAAATGCACATGTCAATCATTGCTTGATTTTTCATATTTTAATATCAATACTGTGAGCAAAAATAAGGTCTGGGAAACTTTATTTTTGAGACAGCTGGCTCCATTCCCTTTCTTTTTGTAAGGGCAAATAAAAAAAGGGGGAATTGGAATCAGCATTTGCAGAGTTTTATAGGTAAAATTCAGGTAGAGCCAGGATACTTAAATACATTGCAGTATATATTAATATAACTAGAAAACAAAGGTCCTCTTGGTTAATCGAGCCAGCCCCCAAAATGGCCTTTTAAAGTTCAAATGTTATCAAAGATCTCCAGATCTGGCAAGAAACTGCTTTCAATCCCTTTAAAAGCAAAGACATTTAAGACAGTAAGAGAAAAAGCTTTCTTCAACCTGTGCTTTTCCAGAAGGAGGAAAATAAAACCAGCCCAACACCCATAATTCCATAGTAGAGCTCCACGCTGGAACAATTCAACTCCTAAAATGTTTTGTACCAGGTTCCAATATCTTGGCTAACTAGAGGCCATCGGTGCCCAGGTCACTGTCCAAATTAAGGAAGTCAGGAAGATCAGATTTCCATTTCAAAAGAAAGTGGAATTTGCTGACTTCTTTTAAGAACTCTGGGAAATATGTCTATAATGAGTATTTTATACAAGAAAAAAACACACACACACACACACACTTGTACACACACACACACGTGAAAAACTTAACTTTTGTAGTTAAGTACAGGTAGTCCTCGACTTAAAACAGTTTGTTTAGTGGCCATTCAAAGTTACAACAGCACTGAAAAAAGTGAATTATGACAATTGTCATGCTTAACAACCATTGCAGCATCCCCATAGTCACATTATCAAAATTCGGACGCTTGGCAACTGGTTCATATTTTTAACAGTTGCAATGTCCTGGGATCATGTGATCAGCTTTTACAAGCTTCTGACAAGCAAAGTGCCAGATTCACTTAACTGTGTTATTTACTTAACAACTGCAATGATTCACTTAACAACCGTGGCAAGAAAGGTCATAAAATGGGGCAAAACTCACTTAGCAAATGTCTTAGTAAGCATCAGAAATGTTAGGCTCAATTGTGGATGTATGTCATGGACTATCTGCATATAAATAATCTGCAAAATTAATTTGGGATAAAGGTTTTACTCTCAACCATGTAATAGTGAGGTTCTATGACAATTTGCTGTGACCAACTTGCCACAGCCAACTTGCCATGGCCAACTCATTGCAGGACAACTTGCCATGGCCAGCTTGCTGTGGGACAACTCATTGCGGGACAAGAGATGTATTAATACAAAGAAATGAAATAGAATCATTAAAGAAAGGATGCAAAAGGAGGGACAGAATGAAATGTGAATGACAAAAATTTAAAACATTACCGTGTTTATTTTAAATATTGTAATTAAATTGAATTATTAAATTATCCTTTGGCAAGTTGGCCGTGGTGAATTGTCCCACAGTGAGTTGACTTTGGCATATTGTCCCATTCCATAACAGAGGGTTCATAACTCAGTAATAACTCACATATTTTGCATTCAATCCATACCATAAACATTAGCCTTCCTATATTTGCTAGACCACCCGAAAAACTCAACTCTCTATGTGACTATTTATTAATAACTCAAACTCGCTGCTATCATGCAACACCTCACCACAAAAATTCTACTGATATTTCTAGTCAATGACCTTAATAAAATCTTGGGGTTGTTTCCAGGTAGAGTTCAAAGAGTTAGTCATTTCCTATGAAGTCATATGAAATTGGGTCCAGGCTACCTTTGAGTACTCAAATAAACCAAATAGAAGCTGTCTATCTAACAGTTTGTAGTAGAAAAAGTGTGTTGACATTGCCACCTCTAGGGAAACCTGAAAACAATAGCTTTGGAAACTACATTCCCAGACTCCCCCTCTGAAACAGCTTACGACTTTTTGTGGATATTTGTGGCTCAGGGTTGAAATGAGGGGTCCTTGGTGCTTTCTGAGCTTGGTTGTTTTCTTGCAGACATTTCATTACCCTAACTAGGTAACATCATCAGTGCTAGTAAGGAGTGCTGTTTGCTGTCAGTTAATATTCCAGTGGCTTGCCCTGTCAGTGTTGGTGAAAGTGATCTTGGAGGATCTTTGGTTGGGCTGTTTATTGTTAAGATTGTTTGGCAGTTCCTTGATTGGAGTATTGTTTACTTCTTGATTGTTGGTCTGATGTTAATCTTGGAATTAAACTAGGCTCATCTGGGTATTGATTGCCGGTGGGGAGGTGTTTTGGTATTTTTGTTCTCTTTTTGGCTTGCTGATTGTCTCTTTTGCACAATATGTAGATGTTGTTTATGTCTATTGATGGCTGATTTGTCAGAGTGCCAGGCTTCTAGAAATTCTCTAGTGATTTTAGACTTGGCTTGGTCATGTTGACCTGTTGATGGAAATCATGAGGGGCAGAACTGACTAGTACAGATTACTGCATTGCTACATACATACATACATATAGTATCTCAGTTATAATGACTTGCCATAACATTCTGGCAGAGTGGAACATGTCATTAAGATTAATTAAGATAACCTTTGTTGTCATTTTTTACTGTGAGCACACTGGGACACATTAAAACGGAAAATCAGTTGCCTGCTCTCAAAAGAAAGTATATATCTACCCATACCCATACTAACATGATGTGGATCGTGCCATTGCATAGTTGATTTCACATTCCTTCCAATATGCCCATGATCCCTGTCCCCTTGCCCCCCCCCCCAATTTGATGACTAGGATATGCTTCTTCCATTTCTTCAGTCTCAAAAGTATTCATGAATCTCCCATCTGAAATATGCTGGTCTATACAGTTAATGTAACATTTGGCTGTAATTATTGTGCTTGTTGTGCGTTTTCCAGATAGTTGACTGCTTCATTCTGGTTTTGGTTTTTAAAAAATGATTTTGCCACCCATTTCCCTCACCTCCTGGAGCTTCTTCAGGTTGTCTGCTTCAAGGGATTGCTGGTGAGAAATGCATAAAGAACCCTACCTGGGTCTCTCAAACTGAGTCTACAAAAAACAGTCAGATGGGACCTTTGTTACTGTATGTAAGCTGTGTAGTACAAGACTAGCAATTCTCTATGGAAGGCTGCTTTGAGTGATTTGTGGAACTGTACCTCATTGTTCCATATAGTAGAGGCCAATTTTGCTGTACAAAATCACTCTGGGAGACAATTGTTTTATTTCCCTTCCTCCTTTCCTGTTCTCCAAAGTTACCTTGAAAAGAAATATATTCAGAAAGCAGCATTTCAATAAAAAACTCTTTTTAGAGACTATCATATGTAATTTCCTATTCACACAGGGTGCACTTTACCCAGTTATTCTCTGGCATAAGCTGATGAAATAAAGGGGAATTGCAAGTACCAGGTTTGGTATCAGAAGTACCATTGATCACCTACTACCAGTAAGTTTCCTGCCCTCTTGCCTTTGCTACTGCCACTCCATCTTCTTGCGGGAAGATTCCATGGGACAAATGGGCACCAGGAAGGAGGAGAGGGAACAAGAAGACTAGGAGTAAGTCATGCAAATTATTCCCAAGGAAGAAAGTAAATATGGGCAGGGATGGTGGCAAGAAGAAGAACCGTTGATGACACATTACTAAAGAGCATTCTAAAAGCTGAAATCAGCATTAAGAGTTGCTATTCACTTTAAGTAATGCATGCAGGATAACAATCAAGTAAGCAGCATTCACAGGACAATATATACATGCATTATTCCATTTATCTGTTTGATGTAAAAAAAATACTATAGCAAGGGCAAGTAAAATAAAAAGATCCTTACTCTACCAGATTTTACAGAATTTGGCCTGGTGTATTAACCACATGCTAATAAACATGTGGTTAATAAAGCAAGCTGCCATCAGCCCCTTCCTCATAGAGTATATGTCTTGGGAGAAATGCAGTTTCATTTTGTGCACAGTAGTGATTGTGGGGTGTGTGTGTGTGTGTGTGTGTGTGTGTGTGTGTGTGAGAGAGAGAGAGAGAGAGAGATACATACATCAAAAGAGCAGAGCTTGCAATGTGACACCATAATTGTGGTTGGCCACTGACTGAAGGAGAGGAAGCCCTGCTAAGGGGAAGTTAAAAGACATTCCAGCTTAAGTGTGAAAAGTGGCATTTGAAGTCAAGGCATTAGGAGTATATCTGTCCTTTCCCAAGGAAGGTAGATATCTGGCAGGATTCCTGTACACTGTTGTTCATCAGTAAAGAAACGTCTTTGACCATTTCTTCAAGCTGTTGCTTGTGTGTAGGAGAAGAGGCAAAGCCTGGGGTTGGAGTTAAGAGATGAATCAATCAAGTCATTACGTTTCACAAGCGATTACGTTCCCACCAGCCCCCTCTTGAATTCTGTTGACTCTTATCTAGCACCAATTTCATGCTGATCGTTAGTTGAGTAGATTCTTGGGTATAGGTGTGAGCAATAAATCATCTTAATTGCATCTTAATGTCTGGTCCTGATTCTTCATGCCTGACATTAGCCTGACAATAATGTTGCAGATGTCACTGTGTCCACTGAAAATTGGATCATATGGGGTGAGATTACCTTGTATCAGTTTTCATGATCTCCAGGTTTCTGAGACTACTTATCATTTAAGAGTACATTTTTGAAAACCTATAAATAATTACACTTTTATTGTAAGATTTATATAGCTAGTGACCTGTTGACAAAAAATTTCTATAGTAAACAATTTATTATGTTAGAAGCATATATTATTAAAACATAGCAGATTAAATTTGGCTGGTTTTAAAAAATATGAAAAAAATGCTTTATTTGAGTTGAGCTTAACCAGTGGTGACTTCATGGATACATCCATCTTGCAAACAATAAAAAATGTTTTTCAACTTCCTTCTTCCCGGAGATTTTACTTCCTGCATTTTCTGGTAGTTCTCACTAAAGTAAATATCATTCAAGTAATTTCTGGATAAGTGATTGACAGATTTCTCATAAATTAAAGTTATAGCAAATTCATATGTTTTAACTTTGTGTGTGTCTGTGTAATTAAAAGCACAATACGAGGCATTCTTTTGTATGGAAAGGAAAAAAAATGAATGCCTCTTTTTAAATGATCATAATTTCTACTTTTTTACAAGCACATAAATTAATAACATCCTCTGATCTGTCTAATTAGTTGACTTCGAAGTTAAGCAATTAATTGTAATTGATTTAATGTTGCAGTCTTATTTCTTATGCTATAAAAACCTCTTTTGCCTCCTAGTGAAAGTCAGAGTGTAATTTTAGGAAGTTAATATTTTTCTTGAGGTGTTCATTGTTTTCCATGATAAAATTTACGTGGAATGATTGAAGACTAGATATGCTATTTCGTTGTTTTAAATGTTAGATATGAAGCCCTCCTACTTAAATACTGATAGCAAAAAAACCACGTTATTTTTAATTTAAAAAATCATTTTTTAGAAACAAGTAACTAAATCACAATAGAATTCTAGCTCCTCTTGTGATATAGAGTTCACCAACTTTTAGAAAATAGTTCTTAAGTGAACTAATTGTTAAAGACTTAAATTCTTCTATAGTATTCAGGGAAAATATATAAGTAAACTCTAAGAAGGAAATAGATATCTAACTGCTATGGCCCAATGCAAAATCTACTTAATTTACACCACATGATATTTTATGTCCTCTTGCCAAAAAGGCAAGTTATATGCATCATTGTTTAATTAGTCTATTCCATGATCAGTAATACACATTATTTTTAAGTGCCAATATTTCTTATATTTGCACTAAAATTACATTGTGGATTTTGAGCAAGTCCTAGCTGATGGTCGCAATTGGAACAATATATAGTATTTTAATATGACCTAGGAAATGTTAGTAGAATGAACGATTCACTCTAGAGAAATGGACAAAATACCTGTCTGCTCAATCCATACCATTTCTCCCTTTACCTCCAACAGATAATGAGTGATTTGCTAGCCTAATATTACAAACCTTTATTGCTCTAAACGAACTCTATTAACCTTCCTGGCAGGTAAAATAAGCTTTTCTTTCTCACTTCTTGATTTGTGGCATTTCAGAAGCTGATAGTTGGACAGTGATAAGGAAAAACTAGGAATGAAGAGCTAGGCAATCAGCTGGGTAATCTGAATTTTGAAATTATAATTTTATACCAATTATTTTAATGTCAGCAGGTTCCATAACTCCTTTACAAGGTATTCTAAAAGAAGGGCAACAAACATATTGATAAACCTTTTACCAGATGCTCTTGAGAAGAATTCAGATGTTAGTAAGCATTATATTTGCAAAGGTATTTTTAATTTATCTTTTTAAAGCCAATTTCTTTATTATTATTATTATTATTATTATTATTATTATTATTATTATTATTATTATTATTATTATTATTTTAATTGTTTTTTCAAATATATATCCATATTGTGTCTGAACATAGTTGATTCTGGGTATCATTCATATAATCCAATTCACAGTAACAGTATTAGTAATCTCTATCACATTTATCAAATTTAAGTAA
>JANHFL010001346.1:0-12335 GCA_032468155.1 Oxyrhabdium leporinum
ATTTGTGGTGTTGGAATGGATTATGGCAACTCCTAGTGACCCTATAGATTTTAAGTATTGGAATTAAGCTCTTGGAAGCTTTTGGAAGTATTTACTTTTGGTCACTGACACCAAAAGGTATTTAATGCCAGTATGTTAGAAGTACCAGACACTGTAGTAGTAGACAAATTAATAGACAAAGTCCAGAAGAGCTCGGGGGGCCAGGCAAGCAGGGCGAGGCATCACTCCTTGACGTGAGTGATGTCAAGTTGGCCACGCCCACCCAGTCACATGATCACCAAACCACGCCTACCCAGTCACATGGTCACCAGGCTACGCCCACTAAGCCTTGCCCACAGAACCGGTAGTAAAAAAAATTGAATCCCACCACTGAGTATATAAGTCTAAATGCTACTGCTACTGCTATTTCAGTTCAGCTGCACTAATAAGAGCCACCAGTAGAATATTATAATTATATAGGACTGGCCTATGCAGCCTAACTTCTGACCTCTACTGTATGTGAAAGTATATTAGCTTTCTGTGTGAATTATCCTCAGAACCTAACAGAAGCAATCAAATAATTCAGGAATTATAAAACTATTATAATATCTACTTTATAGGAGATGGAGACGTACATTAAATTTCCTCAAGTATATGCAGCCCTCATCCAATCAACAAGATTAGAAATCTCTTTTCCTAAGAGATTTTTTGGGGTCATTCGCTCAATTCTGGATAAGCAAAAGTCTATTCTTTAGGGGTAACTATGTGTAAAATACAGACATGAGACAACTGGATTAAAATATGCAAAACATTTGCATACAAAGACAGAAATGGGACAGAAAGCAGTTGGGCTGCAATAAGTTCCCAGACTGATGAAACAAAAAAAGGCAAATACTTCCTATTTCTATACCTTTTCCTGGAAATGCCAGAGACAGATCTTTCTATGTGCAAATAAGTGCTCTGCTTCTACTACTATCCTAATAGCGTCATAAATCAAGGATTGAACATGCAAAGCTATTTTATACAGTGTTACACAATTGTTCCAAATAATAAAATACTCTCTTTCAGAGATCTGGGACTGTTTTATTTAGATGATAGGATACAGTTAAAAGCAAGTGTGAGAAGTATATGTGACCACCTATCTCTTTCACTTCAATTACCAACATTCAAAATGGACCGATTCAGAGTTTAACTCACCACCACTTATTTTGCCTAGACCAACTCTGCTGGAAGTTTGATTTAAGAATCATGATGCCTACAGTATATAAAAATTCTAACTGTCACAGAAAAATCACAAAGTAAGCTTCTTTAAAGAACCTTTATAACAGGGGTGTCAAACTCACGGCCCGTGGGCCGGATGCCATGCCCACCCCTGGTTTAGCAAAGGGGGGGAAAGTTGCAATACGTCACGTGACGACAACATGACACCACAAGTTTGACACCCCTGCTTTATAAGAACCTGGAGATGTATACAATAAAGTATATAGTCAACAATTTATTAAATGAAAGTCACAGGCCTTTCTCAACTGAGCTGACAGACAATCCAACAACTACCATTGTTAGTCCTTGTTTCAATTCCTGGAATGGCAATCTGAGGACAAGAGAAAATTTCTGGGAATCTCAACTGGAACTACTGTTCAACTGTAATAGGGCTCTTTTACTGATCCCTGCCTCAGTGCAAAATTGCTAAAGTTTCTACCAACATTTTCAAGTGATATTAGTATTAATATCAGGTGGCAGTCAGCAATATAGCATCTACAACATACCAGATGGCACCCAGTGCAACCTGTCTACCAATTAGGGGGAAATAGTAACATTTTGTTAGGCAAATACAATAAGATTTTTGTGATTTTGCATGGAATCTCTTTGAACATTTGAAACATGTAAATATGGATCATTTTAATTTAATTTCAGTTATTGGTGTTCAAAACATTGCACAAGATAGCATAATGGGACTCTATTGGGAATTGGGGGCCTTTGCCTAAAAATTGCTAACTCTTGGTCTAAGATACAAGCAGAAGTGTTAACTCCTTGTTTTGTTTTGTTTTTTGCAACATGGGTTAGACATCAGCACCTGTATAGTAGCTGTATTTGTACTAAAGCTATTACAGAAGAGGTTTTTCTTGCCACCAGAGATATTAAGAATGTTCTTATTTACGAGAAAAGAACTGGCCTTACCTGTTCTTCATCCCACTGATACATATTCCAACGATTGACAATTTTAGCTCTGTGTCGCTTCCATAGCTCCAAAAATACAGTGGCTGTACATTAAAGACAAATAAGATAAAGCGGGAGGGAGGGAATGAGGGAGGGAGCAAGCGAGGGAGGGAGCGAGGAAGGTGGGAGAGAGAGACAGAGAGACAGCAAAAACACCATTTTCAATCTCTTCCATGAATCCTCCAGTGTTCTACATAGTACAGGGCAATTCATTTTATAAAATTTATAGAAGGCATTTAAGAGCTACCAAATCTCTGTTTATAAAAGCTATACCAGGATCTGTGCCTAATGCATAGAGTTGATTGCAAGCAAGATACCCTAGTATGCTTCTCCAAGTTCCATGGAGTGCATTTAAAGCAAAACAGTAGCTATTACTTTCAAAAAGTATGTTAGGATATATAAAGATGATGTTTCCTTTTAGTCAAGCCTGATGCCTAGTGATATCTTTGGTCATATGGCCATATGGAAGTGGCCTGCTATTCATATCCTCTGCCTTTAAAAGAAAAAAAAATATTTTATATTAAAATATAAAATCATCTATGTGACAGCCTTGGTATTTTCCAGTGGTCTCTATTCCAGCTACTGCCCAGGTCTATTGAGGTCAGCCAAAGTATGCAGAGGATATAAATTTAAGAATATAATGGAACACATACAATGATTTGATTCCCATAAGATATTCCATATTCTGTTAGCAGAATAAGAGATTACAAATATTTTGGCAATGAAGAGGAGAAAGGATTGTCCTATGGACAGAAAAGAGCTTATATTTTAAAAAACAGCATTCCTCATTAAACCAATCTTCTGCAAGCTTACCCCAGACAGTCATGAGCATTGCATACAGAACTGTCCTTTCATTGTCAATCACATGGGTGATCTAAATGGTTAAAAAAAAAAAAGAGAGAGAAGAGGTAAATCACTAGAGTTCTTTGAAAACAGTATGTAACTTTTTTCCACAATTTTGCTTTTTGTCATTCTGCTTTCTTTGATCACATATGCCCTCCTTCCCTTGTGAACATGGATGGATGGGCTGTTCAACTGTGATACAGATCATAAAGACATCATAAATTCTTTTCTTTTATTTAAGTGAAATGTAACTGTAAGTGGTGTTCATTATTTCTGGTTCTAGTTCCTACAGCAGCAGAAAAATTGATTCCTATTCATCTTTCCCATGGCACCTTTTTACACACATAGAATAGAATGAGCTGGAAGGCACCTTCCAGGTCTTCTAGTCCAGCCCCCTGCTCAAGCAAGAGAACCTATACCATTTCATGAATACATGAATACAAATATAATGTCACTCCCTTAGCCTTAATTTTTTTCAGTCTAACCACCTCACGCTCCTTCAGCTTCTCCCTTTAGGGTATCTCCTCAAATCCCTTCTAGCAGCTGCTTCACAGGGTTGCCTCATGTTCAGCTTGTCCACACTTAAGTCTCTCTCCAATATAGCATTTCAAAGCCACACATTCTGTATCTTAGATGTGTGCCCCACATTTTTCCTTTCTAAATACAAAACGTTATAATTCTCCCTTTTTTAGGATATCTTGATCTCTCAGACCAAATTTTCCAAACTTTCCAGTTTAGACTGAAACCTCATTCTCTTATTCTGAGTGCTAGCTTGACCTTCCAATTTTCTATCATTCCCAATTATGATAAACAGCCAATCAACGCCTTCAGCTAGGTCATTAAATTTAAATGTTGTGTGATACTGGTCCCAACATAACTCGCTACGTCTACCCAATTCAATGTAAAGTCCCTAATTTTTATTGTGTGAGTGTGTTAGCTTGCCAGTTGTGGATCCTCTATGCTGTCATGGCATCTAAATTATTCCTTAATAGCCTGGCAGTGAGAATGTCATGTGGAAACTTGTCAAAACTTTTCCTGAAACTGAGGTTGATTACATCCCTAGAGGTCACCTTGTCCACTAAAGGGAAGTTTCTTATGATCTACTTTGGACAAAGTAATGCTGATTTCTAGCAATCATGCCATTATCTTCAAGATATTTTTGAAGGAGTATTTTAGGGTCAAGCTAAAGAATATACATTAAACTCATCAAAACACTCGTGGAACTATATAGTGTCAAATTCAGCAACTACCCCCTTTATAAATGTCTATTTATTTATTCATTCTTTTATTTATTTTTTAAAATTTTAAAATAGTGTCCATCTGACAAATCAAATTACTCTTGATTTGACAAGGGAAACTGAACTCTCAGTTTAGCCATAAAATATTTAGAAAGCCAAAGTGTGCTGATCAGGTGGGAAAAGATGCTGGGAGGCAAGCCGAACTTTTGGAAAGCAAAGGAAGTAACTCCAAGGGTTACTTCAATCCCCTATATTCATGGGAATATGATTCTTTGTTTTTTCAAAATTCCATTGCCTTTTTAGAACTGTCCCATTATCTGGTAGTTGTGCTCTGAGGGCCTCACTCACCTCAGTATTGAAGTTAAACTCAAAGGTTGAATACCATTGAGACCATTTTTTTTCTCTCTCTCTTTTTGTAAGAAGACCACATTTGCTCTTCTCTGGTCCCCTGGCTCTTCCCTAGTTCTTGCAAGCAGATCAAAAGACACTTTCCTGCAGCCTCCACTGAGAAAGCATAACTACCTGTGGATATTCTGTTTCTTGGGCAGTAGAAGTACTAGAATCATAAGAGCACCACAAGAGATAAGTGAGATATTTTATGTTCTTACTTTGGCATATGTGCAAGTGTCTGATAAAATCCAAAATGGACACTTCTTGTCACAGAGTGGACACATGATGGTAGTGTTGGCCTCACAGATTTCTTTACTAAATCAGAGAGATAGCAAAATTGGACATTTACTGGTTTGTTAACCCCACAATTCAATAACAAGCACAGCCAGAACAGTGCCTAAACAAGTTGATATTGGTTGTCCTTGACTATAATGCTCATCTATTCCATCCCTGCAAAATTCCATAGATGGTTATCAATTGCTCTACTTGTTACATTTTTTGAAATGTAGTGCATCAATATTATAGCAGAAGTAATAAGTTATTCCTGGTCAGTTTGGATAAGTACCATTTAAGCATATTTATTGGCTTCCCTTAAGAAATTCCCTCTCTCAAAATAGTTCACGGCTCACAATATGTTAAAAATCTAAAAGTCACTCGTGGTATTATTAGAAACCATCTAAAACACAAAAACATCAAAAAATGTAATAATGGTTATAAAAGAGTATTTGAAGAAAATACTATAATCATAAAAATGAAAAGAAATAAAAGTTTCATTACAACCAAAGCATGACAAACTGCAATGATTTGATGATCTTTAATTAATAATGTGGTATGAAACAATCCTAAGGAGAAAAAAGTGGGTTGTTAAGTTAGCCAATTGCAAAAAATCCTGCAATTATTAGATTGTACCACTCTTCAGAGTGCAAAGGGCATATGATGTCATCTCTACGGATGCATGGAATGAGATCACACATATACACACATGTGATTCAGAGATCAAATCTTTTGTCCCTTTGTGTCACTGTCACATAAATATCAAGATGTCAATATCCCATATTCCTTATCCAGCACTAAAGTGAGAAAGTTCTCCAGAACTTTGAGAATGGGTCTAATTGTTGGCCTTCCTTGCGGGCAATGATTGCCTACATTATACTGTCAAGATCCATAATTTCATACCGGATAAGATCTTCTCAACCATAAAGT
The DNA here is from genome assembly GCA_032468155.1 of Oxyrhabdium leporinum. Classification (NCBI taxonomy): domain Eukaryota; kingdom Metazoa; phylum Chordata; class Lepidosauria; order Squamata; family Cyclocoridae; genus Oxyrhabdium; species Oxyrhabdium leporinum. Next base: position 5,871 of record JANHFL010001346.1, read on the forward strand.
GCCACTTAGGAAAAGACTCTCTCAAACCAAACTTAATTCCTGGTGACTTCATAAACAGGCCCATGTAGGTTGGTTGTTGCTGTTGTTGTTTTTGTTTTTGCAAAAATAAGAAATGAATTCACCATCTTCCGGGGTATTTTTTCAGTTTCCCAGATCAGCCTACAGTCCTAGGATTCCTTGGATGTTTCCTACCCAAGTATTATCCAGATCTGACCTTGCTTCGCTTTTTGAGACTATGTATTTTTCTTTAGAATCACATGTATTCCCTGACTCAGTCAACAAATGAGTACTGGTCAGAGGAAGTGATGGATTTTGTCACCAACTTATGAGCCAGTCTAGAAGCTCAGAAGAAATTCCAAAGCACTTTCCCATAACAGGTCTGTTCATGATGAAATGTCTAAGGCTTCCAGGAAAAAAAGTGATGCAGTCTTTGCTCAACCAGAGAAGCCCTGCATGTTTTCTATTGGAAAAAAATGTTCAAAAACACAATTACAAAATAAAATTAAACAGTCGGGCATTCTACAGCAAGCAAAAAGGATATCACATCCAATTGAACAACTGAGTAGCATTCTAATCTCCAGATGGCTGGCAGAAACATGATGTATGACATAATACAGATTAATAGGCAAGACAGTCCTTGTTATTTGACACTTGATCCTTCAACATACAGACTACGCTCACTGCTTCTCTGGTTGTGCAAATACTTTTTTTTTTCCTGGAACCTTTTTTTATCATCCATAGAAGCTAGAGTCATTGATGTGCCAGGAAAAAGTAGCAACTATCAGATACAGTATTTTCTTTATTTGATTGGTTGTTGTATTCTCCCCTTTCAAAACTGCTGCAGGATTGCAAGCAATATTCAAAAAATTGGACTTGACTTTTTCTGTAGGTTCATCCAGAATGGAAAGGCATTAGTTGACCACCACCACCCCAGGATATAATTAAACTAATAATTAAACTAATATTTCTATCATTTGCTTCTTTATTTAGTGCACCTCATCTAATATCGCTTCTTAAAGTGCATGCTCTTGCTCTTAATAACTCTTCCCCCCTCTTAACTAGATTTCCAGATTTCCATGGCATACTTGAATGGGTCCACATAGAGCAAAAAAAATCTGACAAATGATTCTGCCTCTTTCCAAACTGCCACACAGGAAGGCAACAACTGGGAAAGATTCCTCCAGGATTGCCTGTAGACTGGCTTCTCCTTCCCAGTGTTATTCTTGAATTGTTTCCAGTCCATAACAAAAAGAAGGCTGCATGAGGGGTGAGGAACAAGGACCAAGTAACTATGCAGTTGGAGGGCTGAGGAATATTTGGAATTGTTTCAGCACCTGCCTGCTCTTGGCTGGGGATGTCCAATGTGGGTACATGACTGGTTTTATAGATTGGAGGATCCACCAATCCGTTAGAGGAAAGAGGAAGTGGAGGAAGAAGAAATATAAAGAGGAGAAAGCTGTAGCCTACTCAAAGTCATTGTTCCCTTTTCCAGATGCCTCAGATGCCTACTAACTGCAGGAACCAATGCCAAAAGATCAAGATAGTGGTGTCCCTTTCTAAACATTGAAAGGTGGCTGCATTCTTCATCCTCATCATCGTCCTGCCATATTCTCATAAGGAAATTGAGTAACTCACCTGATCTGACTGGAGCTGAAGCTGATGAGGCCATAGATGAAAAAAACAACACCAGGCACAGCAGCTATAACCAGGATGCATGTATACCAGCCCAGCCAAGCATAATAAAGAGCAATTTTCTCACCAAAATATGTTCTGAAAAGGAAAGAGTATACCTTGAAAGAATTGTCCAAACGACATTGCTTGACATAAATCCTATAATTCTGAATCTGAAAGAACTTCCACTAAATGAAGACGTTTCCAAGCCAATACCTTATTTTACAAAAGAAGTTCAATGGAAGCTAGTCCCAGAGGCAAAAAAAGAGTAGCAGATTGCATTGAACATTGGCGAAATACAGTGATTCAGTTTTCAGGTACTGGATTATTAAAGTATGTTCAAAAATTGAGTGTCACTGGCAAGAGCTGTAGCAGGGTTTAATCTTTAGATCAGAACATTGAAATATCAAAGAACCATCTCTTCTTCAAATGAAGCAGATTGTTAACCAGAACATCTTTCAGTTTGTGACAGCATGATCTCAATTCAGAAACAAAAAAGGATTACAATTTAAATCTTATTTAAATGTTCCTTTCCTTTAAATAAGGAAATAGAACATAAAAAGCTATTTAAATTAATGTGATGATTTTATTATGATTTTATTATTATATTATTTTTTTTGATTTTTTAAATTAGTTTTATGGCTTTAAATGTGGTTTTTATATTCTGTAAGCTGCCTTGAGTCAACATGGGCAAATAGATGGCAATATAAATTTAATAAATAAATAAATTATGTTTTTATTACAGTAATTTCACATTTCAAAGCATTCTCATCAATGTTTGCAAATCCTCTGTCCCTTACCTGATTTCTTCAATTGGTTGCCTACAGAAGACTTTTCTCCATCGAGCCCAATTCATTTTCAGAAATCCCAGATTTTTTCTCTAGATAAAATAATGCAATTAAACATGTTAAAACTGAAAGATTATATATTCTATAAACACTTTTACAGCCCTGAGCAATCAACACCTACAAGATGCTGAATAATATATACAGACACAATTGTCAAACAAAGTTTTTCTTCTACTGACTAATGCATTGCAAATATATTTTCTGACATTTATTTTAGCCTTTTCTTCTAATTAAACACCAGTAAAGCTTCCTTTACCATCACCACCACTATCTCTAATACTAGAGCAACTTGTAATGGTCTCTCTCTCTGGATCCAGGAATCAAGACAAAAGACTCGACTCCATTCTTCAATCTAAGCCCACAACTGCTATTTAATTTAACAACTGTATTCATCAGCTTTAGGTTGGCCTTCAGAATTTCTCACCTCATGTAAAGGAAATGCAGTTTCAAACACTTTCTCCTTTATCAGGTCACGAAGCTGCTCTAGTAGCAAAAGAGAAACAAGATCAAGACTTTTCCCCCCTCAAAAAAAATGAAGTTCTGTCAGGATATTTCTTTCAGACACGTAAGTGAGTATCTTAACAAAGCCTGGCAGGTAAATGTCTCCTTGAAGCATATATATATCACAAAGCAGCATGTATGCATATTAGAATGTACATGACAATTAAGGCTAATTCTTCTGTGCTAGTCTCTGTTACTCATTCATTTGATAAACATCCTTCCAGGGCTAATGTAGCATTTTAGCTAAATAAACACTTCACAAAAATAGATTAAACTAAAATACAGTACCACCGGCCTTTTCTAGGGCAAACTACAAGACATCGTGGCTATCAGATCATTTGTAGATCATTTAATTTATTTTTAATTTTGGACATAAACAGCTTGAAATAAAATATGTCCTCCTGGTTCCTTTGACAGCTAATTCTATGGTAATGATTTGGTTTGCTCGTTGGGATGGTGTAAATATCCCACTCAAAAAACAGGCTTGTATTATTTGTCAATTCTCAGGTGATGACAAAAGTTTTGCCCAAATGGGGCTGTTGAGTCAGTGGCGTGTATAACCATGCTGGGAAAAAGCAGACTGGATTACCTGACTTGTGCTTTAGGGAGAGAAACTGGATTACTGCAAGCGAAATCATTTATATCTGCCTTTGAAAAGAGTTTGGAAACTTCCGATGATTTAAAAGACCACTGGCATCAGCTTTAAAAACAGGTTAATGTGATCTGCATTCTAGCTCCACACTTGCCTGAATATTCTCAGGTGTCATTTACCAGTCTTCAGTATTAAAGCCCTAAATCAGAAGATGTAGAACCTGCAGTCCACAGATGACAAATCATCCTGTTGCCCTCAGCTCTGCTGATTGGGAGGGAGGGATAAGAGTTGTGGTCTCCAAAAACAGGAAATGTCAGGCAGGGGAAGCTGGCTTTAAAAATGAAGGCAGGGATTTATTTATTTAATTTATATTCCATATTTTGTACAGGAGCTCAAGGTGGCATATATATTGTACACTCCTCCTGTTTGCCTCCACAGAGGGAAGGAGGGAAGGGCTGAAAGAGACTGAACAGGCCCCAAATCACCCAGTGAGCTTCCATAGCAGAGGGGGGATTATAATACAGCTATCCCTGTCCCTATTGGAACACTTTAACTACTACATAACACTAGATCTCCAGGTAGGTAACCGGTTTGGAGTCTCTCCTTGCCCTGAGACTTCAGTTAAAAAGAACCAAACAGCAAGCAAATCCGTGTATGTGTGTATGTTTCCCTCCTCCACAGGAGTAAATCTACCCCTAACCTCCCCCCTCCATAGGAGCTGCAGCAAAGAAATGACACAAGGAAAAGAACATAAGGGGTATTCTTTCTGCATCACAAAGATTTGAACAGTCATTAGATGACAATCCAGGAGTTTTGTATGCTGTACAAAATGTATTCTGTAACAAAGCACGAGCTGTTTCTGAGTGGAATTTGAACCTTGTCATCCTACAAACATCATCACACTGCCTCCAATCCACCACACTGCAATTACAAATGAAACACTGGAGCCTAAGAGCATCAGATTGCTTCGTCTGAAGTGACACTGCTAAAAAACAAAGTACTTTTTTCAGTTCATCACATCATTACTAGTACTACTCATCAGAAAGTTGGGTCAGCTTGCAGGTATGGTTACACATACTAAAGGATGAAGCCTCCCCACAGTGGGGTGTGTCTCTATATGAATAATGAAACTGACTGATGATCATAGCTGCATTTGTGAAAAGGACACTGCAAAGTGAAAATAAAATACAAATGGATTATATTTACACTAATAAAGGAAAAGAGCTTTTCATACCTTTGGTATTTGGAATTTCTGTGCTTTGCAGGATAAAATCCACAATACGTATCCTAAAACATACAAAAATCGAAAAACAGCAATGCTAGTACAAACTATTCAGAGGCAGGAATAAATACAACTGTCATTATCCATGTTAGAAAAGTATTTCTTCCTAGTATGGAGTTGTTAAGGCATATAACTTTGATCCTTGAAATCTTTTAACTTTTTATCCCTAACTGTGATCCTACTTTATCCTGCTAGTGCCATGTAGAGAAACAAGAGCAAATAGATCCATTTCTGAGAATTAGGAAAAGGAGGCAGCAGCTCACCAGGGGCATTGCCAGTGAAGAAGCTGTAAGGATTAACCTTCCTACTTCAGCCCTTCATTGAAGTTTTTGGTCTGGTTTGTTTGCTTTGTTTTTTAAAAAGCATCCAGTTCTTTCTCTGTATTTTACACCAGAGGTCCGCAACTATTCTGAACTGGGCCACACAAAGGGCGGGGGAGCGCATGTATGTGTGCAGCTCCACTTGCATGAGTGGAGGGTGAGTGGGCACACTTGCAAGGGTCCACTTGCAGGAGCAGCAGGCACATGTCCTCCCTTGTGCAAATGGAGCTGCATGCACGTGTGCCTGCCGCTCACACAAAAGCATCCCCTGTCCCCCGTCCCGTCCCCCCCGCTGGTCCACCAAGCCGGACAGGTCGGGGACCGCTGTTCTACACAATAATCTACAGTACATAACTGCTTGGTAGTTTCCACGTACTATCTAGCCAGCGCAAAGGCCTTAACAAAAATCTATTAGTTAAAATTATCTTTAAATGAATAGCGTTGACATCTCTGCAGTTTTGAAATGGCTTAGAAACTCACTCCCAAATGATCCTCATCCCTCAACTACAATTAGAAGTTTTCAGTTAAAGCAATATTTTCTGTGCCAATCCAAACATTTTCTTCAAAACAATTTCCCCATTAATTTATGACCTCATGACTTATTAATCACGTGGATAGCAGCTCCACTTGAGCACAAACTGTATGCACCAGTTCTCCTTCCCCCCCCCCCCATGGCAGATTCTGTAAAGAGCCAGGAAGTTGAGAAATATAAATGGATGGATGGATGTTTGGATGGATGGATGGATACCTTACCTTGTTGCTGACTGTTGATAATCTAATTGCTCTGGAAACAGAATCTCCAATTGATTATCAGGATTATTCAGAAGCCACTGGTATTTTCTAACGATTCCACTTGGTGCATGAACTCCATAAAAGAGCTTTTGGTCCGTAATTTTCTAAGAATTTGATAGAAAAATAAATGATACCAAGGTTTATAAGACATCAGTCTAGGAGAATCCTCAATTCTCATACTCATGAATTGGTACAGAAACATTATGATCGTGCTTGAGAAAAGGTCAGTTAGACAGATCTCACACCCACTCTATCAAAGCATGAGCCTGTTGTGTTGTCAGACTGAGCTGCCTGACATCAGCTCCGGTCCTGAGCAAGGAAAGCTGTGGGCCTCTTGTAAACAAGAGCTTCAAACCAGCATGTCAGCTCGATATCCACAATGTGGTTGACTCAGCCTTCCATCCTTCCGAGGTAGGTAAAATGAGGACCCGGATTGTGGGGGCAATATTCTGAGGTATA
>JANHFL010001346.1:12435-23027 GCA_032468155.1 Oxyrhabdium leporinum
AGTATTGCTTATAAGCTGTAAACCGCCCCGAGTCTTCGGAATGGGGCGGTATATAAATGTAAAAAAATTTAAAAAAAAATATGTGGTGCCCGCTTTGGGGAGGGAAGAGATGTCAGTCTTACCTTGATAATGAAGCCTTTCCTGCGCAGTTCTTCCAGAAACTTGTTTTTCTTGCGATCCTTCTCATGGTTCTTGCTGTGATCATCACAAACTAGGACAAAGTCCCATTTCCTAGGGTACTGGTCAGAGAAAAACAATCAACTAGTTGAAAATTAATAACAAGCTTTCCTTGTCTCACAGAAGGAAACAATAATAATAATATACTAAACTAAAATGCCAAGCAACCTGCAGGGACTTACTATGTATGTATAATATATTGTGCATACATTACACATATATAATAAGTAGATAAGTCCCTCTGTAGGGAAGATGGGTAGTTCCCAAATTCAATTAAATAAATAAATAAATAAATAAATAAATAAATAAATAAATAAATAAATACACTTTTAAATGACAATGGAAAGCATCTTCCCTCTAGAATTCAGTCTCCAATATACTTTCCTAATACTCTTGTTTTGTATTTCTGACCACATGATTCCATTCATCAATTCCACATGTAAAGAAATCTACAACTCATCTTCTTTCCAATGGACATGTTTAGTCATTGTCACATCACACTAAGTATGGTTGGTCTTCATTACTCCTTGATGAACAAAGCGAACATAAACCTCGTGAGCTGCACTTCCAAACAGTAAGACAAAAACAAATCACAGTTCCGGATTATGATTTATCACCTGAAAACAAAGCATGAATTATTCACTACCCCTATTCAGATATCATCCTAAGACAATGGCCCACAACCTTTTGGGTACCAGGAACTGGTTGGGTGGTGAGACCAGAGGGGGCGTGGTTTGCATGCTGCCTGCATTCTGTGGATAGGGCTTCGCCTGTTTGCACGGCATGGTTTTTGGCATGCCGCAGCCCTGTGCCGTTCCACGGACCTGGGGTTGGGAACCCCTGTCCTAGGATAGAGATGTAAAAATTTTGAAAACAACTGGGATAGTTGACTCCCCTCCCCCCCATTTTTGCCAGTCCCCCCCTTTTGCCTTTTTTTTTAACTAAAAAGATGGAAAGGATGAAGAAAAATGAAATATTTTCTTTCAGAATAATGAATGCAGTAAGATAAGGTAATCCTATATTCCTATTCTTTATTCCGCCCCGCCCCCCCAATATCCTGTATTAGGATAAGCAAGATTATAGAAAGCACATAAAGGGAATAAGAAAGTTTACCATCTGCGTACTACTAAAACTCTTATGTCTGTAACTTTTAAAACAATGCATCATAGGGCAACAATTTTTCAACCATGGTACCTCAAATGGCTTAACTTACATAATACATCCAAAATGATGCCCTTGGGATTGACATTTGACAAATTTGTGATTCCTTCAGCGCCTGGAGGTTCAGTAGACTGGTTCCGCCCTAGTCCTCTGAAAGTAGACAGAGTAACCAAGGGCAAAAAAGCAGTGAGAATGGGAACAACTGCCAACTTTCTGCTGACTTGATTATGGCTGATTGCCCTCCAGCAGCCAGTGGTGGGACTAATCTACTCAGCCTCCAGGGGGTTAGGGTGGGACCACTGGCTGTTGGAGGAGATCAGTCATAATCAAGTCAGCAGAAAGTTAGAAATTGCTCCACTTCTACTACTTTTTTGCCCTTGGTTATTCTGTTTCTTTGTTTAGGTAAGCAAATATCTCTGAAATGATAACCCAATATTTCGCAGGCTGTCTAGTTTATTATAGCCCATTCTCTCCTTGCAAATCATCTTTACTTCTATAAGTTTCATACACTGATTCGACAGAAACAAATTCTTCCGCAGTTATTTTTCTTCCCATTTTTTATTTGGAGAAACACTCATTCCTTTGAGCAGGCCACATACTATTCACAACTTTTCTATTAGCATTTCCACCTTTTAAAAAAACTGTTCTGTCCATTTTTCCATCTTTAGTAAACATTCTACTAAATTCTTGCCCAAGCATCTATTTTATTTATTTGCAATTTATTTATAACTTCAAATCATTCATTCCCTTTTCTTGCCAAACACAATTACTTTGATCTTTAATTCATTAATTTCCAAATTCATAGCCCTCATCATATTATACATTTGAGCTAATATTTACTGAAAAGCATTTGAATTCTCAGCCAACTTCTTTACACAAAAGCATCCCTAATCTATTTACGTACCTCTGATGTCACAAGTATTTCCTATACATTGATCCATAAATACATTATGCAACCAAGGGAGCAGCATACAACCTTGTCTTATTCGCTACTCACTGAGGAATAATTTACTAAGCATTCTACTTATTCACTTGAAAGTTTTTCTTCCTTGTACTATTTTTATCACATTCAGGAACCAATCTTTGATTCCATATTTGCATGAAACATTCTGACATATACACTGTCCACCATAGATTTTCTCAAAATCATGGAATGTGTGAAAGAACATTTTTTGCAAATTTCTCAATGCCAGCTAAGGAGCAAAATTCCAATCTGTTTACCCACTACCTAGCATAAAGCTCATAATTTTTGTTCATTGTCATCTCTCATGGCCTTTGGATTAGAATTCCTCCAACATCTTTCCAAATTCACTCTTGCAAACTTTCATTTTGTGTCAATGAACAATAGCAGCATTTTTCCAATCTTCAGCCACAGAATGCAGCATTTGCCAATATTTAACAAGTCCCACAGCTGCTTCACAAGCAAACCACATTCATATTTATAACACTTCTTCCATTATCCTTACAGTCGTAACCATTTTCAGAGCGTTTATGGTTTCTTTTTCAAGTCTTTCTTTGTGGTATTTGTTTTAATTCTACTTTTTGATGTGTTGGCCTGGCTAGGTACTGAAACCCGGTGTGAAGAAGCCAATGTCCACTCTGTACAGAAGCGGAAGAGGAAGGAGCACACCAGAAATCAGGCTGAGTTATTTTTATACAATTTACCACATAAAACAAAAATAAGAGAATTGCTGATTGGTTACAAAATTACATGAGTCACACATGTGCACAAGGCAAAACCGTCCTATAATATTCTATTTAGTTAATCCTACTTCATTATCATATAAGTTGACTACCTCTGGCTGTCTGTGGGTTTTTTTACTCTGCTAATGATAAGCTTATCTCCAGACCTTGTCTGAATGCCTCTAACCACAGCTCAAGATAAATATCAGCTCACCTCCCAATAACAGGTTCGCTTGCAAGGTATCTCAGCTGAGTGTCAAAGCCACAACCTGCCAGCTAGTTTATATAGGAGACATCTGGAGTCAACCTATGAAATGTTTGTGGTCGACTCCTCTACTCTTTTGTCAATAGGCATTAAAGAAATGTTACATCTAGTTGGCAAAGGCACAAACCCCTCTGGCTAAAGTTAATTCACAGCTTACAAAAACCTTTAATTACTTATTAATAAGCAAATAAGCTACCAGACCCTCAAACTGGAAGGTGTCATAGCTTTAGTAAAACTAGGCAAATTTCCACTCACCCCACTGACATTCTGTTATCATTCCCACAGAAATCTATAAACTACCTATCCTGCATTCCCTTACTTGAAGCTTCATCTCAAGCCGTTTTATTACTTTTTATTTATAGTTAAATTTATTCAGAAGAAGCTTCTGGTATAGTTTTCTTCCTACTTCCAGGACATTTATTTTTATCAAAATCACTTGGCATTTTTCTGCCTTTTTAAATCTTAATCATTCTTGCTCTCTTTGACCACATATTATGCTACGATAAAATATTTTCTCTTCACTTGAAATGGGAAGACTTTTATCTAGAGTGTCAGCATGCTATCCAGAGGACAAACAGTGACCTATACAATAACTCCCAAACTTCAGAGCAATATGTCCTTCTGCCTTGCCCTGGGCCATTCCATTTTCACTAATCAAGGAAGAAAAAAGAGGCACAGGGCCTGAATTACTGAGGAGCTTATTGCTGACTTTGGATCTAGATGTTGGTGAATCTGCTTTTGACTAAGCCTCAAGGAAAGAAGAAGCACTATGATTTAAAACATGTTAAAGCAGATTGAATTAGTAAACATAATTACTGTCTCACTAAATTATACTTTAATAAACATAAGGTGTATTTAAATATTTCCCTAAATTGGTTCCAGAATATCTGGAAATTTCATATCTCTGTTCCAAGACAATGACAAATTATTCCATGGCTTAGCATAATGCAGGAATCTAGCCAATGAGATTTAGTTATGAGAGATTTTCTGCTCATATTTTGCTGCAGAAAATCCATATTTGCCCCTACACTCAACATGGAGAAGACTATACTGAATTCAAGCTATTTAGCATATGTGCCAGTTTAATGCTTCTTTGGAAAACTTCTTCGAACCATTTCTTCAAAAATATACAAATATACTTCAATATTTCTTCAAAAATATACACTTCATTCTTATGTGACTTATTGACAATCTGAAGGACTATGGATTTTTATTTTTTTGCATTTCTATAAAGAAAGAATGCAATATGTTCCAGCCACAATCCATATTGTTGTTGCTTTCTACAGTTTTAAAATATTTTTTCTTAAGTTTTTATTTCTCTAACTTCTACTTTCTCATATTATTTGTATCTATTGAGCTTATTAAGCACTTCTTTTTATTATTTATTAAATTATTTGTAGTTATTTTCTTCTTCTTTTTAAATTGGGATTTATATAGTGTAATATTTCCTTCTGTTTTCCTTCATTATATTGCTAGAATTATTTACATTATTAACAAAATTTACATTGATTATGAATTTTCATTTTGAAAGAAATGAAAACAGTTCTGTTTTCTAATCTTTGGAGCTTTTATACAGTGGTTATTTTTCTTTTCTCCAATACACAAGTGTGAATGCAACCAAAGAGCACTCCCTATAATCAGAAGGAGTAGCTTGGAATCAGCCAAGACCTGAGATTTCCAAACTCAAAATAAATAAATAAAGTTTATCAACCAAATAATAACTTTTCGGGTGGTATATGAAAAGGCCCTGTGAAAAAGCCCTGTGAAAATTCAGCTACTAAGTAGGCACAGAATAATGACCAATACAAGGAAGAAACTAAAAAAAAAAGTGAAAGGACAATTGAATTATTCTACAAGAAGATAATATCTAATCAAACAATTTGAATATACATATCTATAACTGATTACATTTTATATAATCAAAAAATCTAATACATCATTAAAATATGCATACTCATTCAAATCCTAGAGTTTCCATGGAATAACTTTCAAAGGAGCATGACTTTTAAATAAGTCTGATTCTGATGTCAGAAAAGTCATTTCTATCTGCAGTTTCTCACCCACCCCTTTGAGATATTTTCATTTCTCCCAAATATGTATATTACTGGTCTCCCAATCTGAAGCATTTATCAAAGATTTCTAACTGTCACCTTTGTTATTCTTTTTTCTTTCCTATTCTGCAGCTGCAAAATATTTTCAAATGCATTTCCTTTATTAAATCTCTTCACTTTTTTTCCTTCAAAAGAGGCTGCTAGAAATATCTCTGGAAAGCCATACATTTTCTCCTCCACCAGTTTGTTTAAATAATCCATCCTTCCATCAGTCTTGTTTCACTTTATTGCTACATTTCTTCCTTCACATGAGGAAACCTAGCTCTTTTCAGAAAGACAATGAATGTTCTAAACAACCAAGTAAAGTTGTATCCCAACCGTGAACCTTACATTCCTCCCATTCATATTTTCTTCACTAAAAATTCTTACTGGGGAGAGCGTTTAGGAGAGGGGGAAGCTAAAACTTGTAAAATGGTGGGCAGAACAACACACAAGTTTATATAAAAGATGTGTCCTTTGTGCCCCTTCCATTTTGTAGATTTTGAACTCCTGTCTGCATTCCTAACAATTAGTTCCTTTTTCAGTTCAAAATAAAATATCAATGCAACATGAGAATGTCAAATAAACTGAGCCAGCATAACTGTTCAAAATGTTTAATGAAACACTGAATAGATTAATTGAACCTATGCAAGTTTCGCTCATACCTTTTTTTAATTTAAACAGCCAATACATGGATATCCCTGAGGAAATTATAAACGTCATTCTGATACTCTTTTATTTTTTTAAAAAAACCCAAAATAATTATTCTTACTTCAAAACAAATTGACTTCTTTAACAATGATGCTATATTTATTGAAATAGAACATTCAGTGTACCAGTGGATTTTCTTGTTTATCAAAAAGAAAGCTCTCATTCTGATAGAAGATAAACTGCTAAAGAAGAAATGAAGGTATTATGGATGATATATAGCATTCAAAGATCTGGGAATTGCACATAAGCATGACAATTTTTGTTTTTGCAAAAAAATGTAATATAATTCTCGCTACATAGATTTCTTTGCAAATCGTCAAAAAAGTGAACATTCTCTTGATTTTTATAAGAATTAGTGTGTTCACGTATTATCAACTAAGATATTGTCACTGTATATAAGTAATTAAAAATCTTTGTAGAATTAGAATTTCCTTTATTTGATGACAAAATACTCTTTGGGGAAAGGTTAGATTTTTTACATTGATGCTGCATTTTTTTCAGCCAGTTTTAAAGTCCATAAGGAGTTTCAAGCTAAAAAGTAAAGATTCCCTGGAGCCAAGCTTGATTCATACTGACAACTATACTTGTCTAGTTTTCATAGCAATACTATAAAAATGCTTTGCCAATTTTTTTTTTAAACAGATAATGATTATTTTAAGGAGTACCTTGACACCTAGAATGATGTGAAGGTTATTAAGGGTTTTTTTTTTTAAATGAAAAATTGGGGAAGTATTTTTTATTTATTTCTCTTGGGTCAAGGTATCTTGAGCTAATTCTCTTTACAAGAAATAAACGAATTTGAATTTTAAAAAAGGAATTCCAAAGGATGCAGTGATCAATCTAGATGAAACTGAAAATTATCTGAGGAACTCTTGGTGCTATCAATCAAATGCATTGTATGGATATTAGGGGTTTTTCCCCTGAATATCTTAAGGGAGTTTTCTTGGTAAGGAAAAAATGGAAACATGGATTACCAAATAAGAGTATGTTCCAGCTGGAAGATAATATATCAGTGCTGCATAAAATTATGTGAGTGATTCTGGACATCTATCCAATGTTAATGGTATTGTAAAAATAGCCCCTAAATTGCTTCTTTAATCTTCTTTAATCAAGGTATTTATATAGGATAGACAACATCCAGGGAGAAGCTTTAGTTTCAATATAGCAGAAATTTGAGAAAGAAGAATTAGTCACTGCCTGAAGCAGAAATTGTGATTTCTGACTGGGCTGACACCTCTCTTTAAGATGAATGTACAGTCATTCAAAGGTGGTGTCCAGACTGCATCAGAATTCCAAGTTCTTTGACCCAATTGTTGTAGCAGACAATAATGTCTGGACATACTAACCATTAACAAATCCAGATGGATTCTCTTAGCTCTGTGTCTTTTTATTCTTTTCCACCCAATAGATCTTTGGAAATAAATTATGTAAAGGTGATCCAGACTCTGATGATCAGCACAATAGCTTTCCCAAACCAGGACAAAATCCAGGCAAAATAATTGGGGGGGGGGGGCAGATGGCAAAACAAAGAAAAAAATTGAAATTATACCTGATCAGGCCTGTGTCTTTAGAGGAAAAAAAAAACCTGAAAAATGTCCTTGGGCATCCATATGGGAGAGGTAGTTGCAGTGGTCCAGAATGTTGGCTATTGTTCCATTCTAGGGCCCCATCCCTTGACTCTTCTATTCACATGTCCCAAACTGGAGCATAGGCAATCTGCTCTGTGCTTCCCAGTGCACACATACACACAAATATATGGCCTGAGGTAGTAAATTCACTGCAAATTGTTGGATGCAATTTGATTGTGCCATGTGTTAAGATATTTGCACTTTCTGTAGTTGTGTAAGTTATAAAAGTTTGTAAGTTAAAGTTAAGTGCTGACACTTCTGTTGTTTATTGTCTGCCATGTAACTTTCATTGTATGATATGTGTGGGAGCATTGTGTACATTCTACCTTGAATGTCTTCTCTTGTCTGCTGCCTTTGAAAGAGGGAGGGGGAGGAAGATTGATTCCTTCTGCAAGGCTTCATTTGTATATGAGAGAAGCTCTTTCTATTTCTGTGTGTTTATATCACCTTTGGTTTGATCTCATGATGGTCTGTTTGTCCCAGCTGGGCTGCACTTGTGCATGTGCATATCTAAGTATATATAAAACTCCCCTGTGCCAATTAGGGAGGTTTCTATCCTGTCCCTGAACCAGCACAGCCATTTCAGGCAATCCAGACTCCACATTGTTCTACTTCTGACAGAAGACTGACACCTCATGAGGCCAGCATAGTTTTGCTTTCTAGAAGGAGTATGTGCAAACCTTGTGCAAACTTTCAGGGAAAAGAGCCACACCTGGGAAAGGAGAAACTAAAATTAGACAAGAGTGCCTTGGCTCTGGTTGAGTTGCCTTACTACCACAGTAGCACTCAGGAGAAACTATTGCTATGAGCACAATGGATATTGAGGGAGAGCATCAGTGTCTACATTCTGCATTTTGGCAAAGGGGAAGGAAGTGCAGCTCCTTCATTTTGCTTGCAATTCTCCAGAAATCATGATTTACACTTTGAGAATTCATAGTTGAGGAGAGGTTTGTCTAGTAAGCCGTATAAAGATAAATCATGATGTAACCACCATGTTATTCTATAGTGTATAAAGTATAATTCTGGGTTGAATAAGATGTTAACCCTTTTCAAAGATGGAATTTCTACCAAGTCAGTGCAGTCTGATCCACCTGACACTTTACCTGCTAACCCTAGCATTAACAAATCTAACACCCCTGGTCTTACAGGTAGAAAGCGAATTTGAACCAGCAAATTGTAGAATTTTTTGCACATAAAAGAGCTGAAGATTCTTCAAATCTACATTAAAGAATTCCCCATGAATACCATCTGAATAGCATAAGTTATTTTTAATGCTGCAAACTGCCTTGCTTGGGATTGTGGAAAATAACAATTATGAATGCAAATATTAAGAAACAAGTTCAAACAATTTGCATGATAAATTCAACCAAGTGCTGCCATTTGAAAGTATTGTCCCTCAGATGGCGGCTCTTTGGGTCCCTTGCAGGGAATTGAATTAAATTCTAATTGAGTAATTTCTATTCAATTTAAGAACAGGACCAGCTATGAAACAAATGAAGCCAACATAATTGCATTGGAAAATTTTGGATTGATTCCTATCATAACTACAACTTTTTTTAAGTGCAATCTGTGATACGTACAATCTCCAGTCCACTCACTCTCTCAGGTTTCTTGTTGGGGGAGACAACAGGAGGAGGAAGGGATGTTGAATATATTTGCCACCTTGAATTATTTGTAATAATAATAAAGGCAGGATATAAATAAATAAATAAATAAATAAATAAATAAATAAATAAATAAATAAATAAATAAACAAACAAACAAACAGACAAACAGACAAACAGACAAACAGACAAACAGACAAACAGATAAATAATTAAATCTCTGTTTAAGATTAGAATAAAAATGTTCCTTAGATCATTTTTAAAACTACTTTTAAAGGCTTCTAAACCAAAGTGGCAGATCTAGAACTTACTGGTATCTGTCCTTCATAGTATTCCAAACGGAATAATGGCATCAGTGGAATTTCATCCTAGAGAAAAAGATGGCAATGGTCAAAGATGTTTTTCTTTTATACTATTCATGTTTTGATATACTAAATTGCCAACCAAAATTGCCCACTTTTCCCCCCTCAAAGTTTTACTCCTAGGTATTTTACTTTGTCTTGGCTGAGTCTTATTAAGCAGATATCATTGGTTTCATCTCAATGACCTGATCTACACATTGCACTCAATCTTTTAGTTTCATATAGTGTATGATACCATAAATATTTTTGGGGGGAGGGTGGGTAATTTTTTAATTTTTTTACAAACATATTGTGTGAACAGTGTGGCATCTGGGTATTATACCTTTCAATACAAATAAATTTATATTAATCATATTTATATCATTTAACAAAATTATATAATTCTAATAATGTTATATATCTTTATAATAAGTTATCATCCTTCATTGTTTAGTTATTCAATGCTTCAATATGTCATTTTATACCAATCACCCTATTTTAAATTCCATATCTTTAAGTGTAGGTAAAATATTATCAATCATCTCTATTACATTTAACCAACTTATATAATTCTAATGTTAATACAAATATTTATATAATATTAAAGTCTTCCATTATTGCTTATTTGGCTTATCAATCCCACTTATTTGAATTATTATCTCTTTTTTCCCCCTCTTGTTCCATTTGTTTTGTCTGTCCCACTTTTTCATCTCCTCTTTCAGTTGGCTCTTCTTCTTCCTGGGCGTCTTGGAAAGTCAGTGTCTCTTGTATTGTATTTCCCAGCTTTTCATCTATAGTCTCCATATGTTTCAAGATTTCCTGACAATGTCTCTTTTGTATTTTGAATTACTGACACCACCTCTTCCCAAATTCCACTCCATTCTTCTTGATGAGACATCTTGTTAAGTTTTATTGAGTCCCTCTTTTATGCA
>JANHFL010001346.1:30434-51513 GCA_032468155.1 Oxyrhabdium leporinum
ATGTAAGAGTATTGCTTATAAGCTGTAAACCGCCCCGAGTCTTCGGAATGGGGCGGTATATAAATGTATAAATAAATAAAAAAATAAAGTGATGGGAAATGCATTTTCTTCCAGTTTTATTGGGATTCAACATTCCCCACTTAAACTTATCTATACAGTTAATGTAGATATATATACTTTCTTAGCAACTTTCAGTCTAAAAATTCAGATATCCAATGAATTTAAATTATCTCAAGTACAAATGATGATTTCTCATAGAATACACCTTACATGGTCTCCAGGTGGGGTGTATAGGCTACAGAAGACACAGAAAAATTGGAGCACAAGTTGATTGCATGAGCCAATAGTTTCTTGCTAAACTTTTTAATGCAGATACCATTTTAAAAAAGAAATACCCATAATAATTCTACAGTGTCCAAAAGCTGAGACTGAAGTTTGTAGGTTGATAGTGTGGATGTTTTTGGACTGAATTATCTTATAGCACCATCTACTGTGCTTTTGGCCAAGCTGCAAGCTACAAGAGAATAATCATCTTCCTTCACATTCAGCATCTTTGAAAGACATTTCCTTTGCTAATCATTTTATTTTTTCTTTTCTGTGCTATTTTTCTTTTCTTTTTTAAAAAAATTATATTAATTTTTTTAGCTTAATTGCATTTTTTAATAAAATTACTATTAAAATAACACAATACTTTGTCAAATGCTTCGCTGAAGCCAAATTACCCTATGTTCGGCATTCTTTGGATTTACTAGGCAAGTAATTATGTAAAAAAAAAAAGTTAATTGGCATAACTTATTTGTGACAAACCTATGCTGACTTTTGTAAATTGTTGGATTCTTAGCCAAGTGTTCACAAATACACTCTTTAAAAAGGACCTTTTTCCCTTGTTTGAAAATGGGACAATATTTGTAGCACTCCAGACTTCTGGAACATTATCAGATTTCCAGAAATTCCCAAAGATTAAAGTTGGCAGTTTTGTATAATCACCTCTATTAGTTTCTTCAGTGTCCTAGGATGTAGAGATGTACTTTAGCCTTCCTGGGACAATCCTTATTTCTGACAACGGCCTTATATCATTTTTTGGCTATACAAATTAGTCCTTGACAATATAGTCATCATGGACCTTTGGACAGAATATTCTAGATGGCGCAAAATATACCAATATTTTGGCCTTTAACTAGAAAAAAAAAATCAAAATTTGCTGGTTTTAAGTTGGTGAAGTCCATAACCAGAAGAAAAAAAAATAAGTACCAGTATATTTTAGTGTTCTAAGTATTTAATTTCTGTTTCCTAAAATGTTAACATTCATTTTTAGAAAGAGCTATTTGCCCCCAGGCACCCATCACTCTGCAATTCAAAGCATTCTATAGCTTGAACCAGCCATGATCCTAATATTCACTATTTTCTTTTTGATAAAATTATAGTTGTATTATTCTGAATTACAAGGAATCTGAAAACCCTGCAATACCAGTATCAAGATGAGTATATATTCATATTGTGAAAACTCCTAGAGTATCTATGAACTTCCATTTGGCAATGGATCAACTTTTCAATGTACTTAGTATAATGATTAATTCAGTATTGTACTTGAATGTGCATAATTGAGAACCACATCTGGATGCTAAAGCTTTTAAAAAACCAATTTCAAAACCAAAATTTGTGGAGAGACACTCATTTCAACATGATTTAGATAAGACTGCTAAATGAGAGATGGGTGCCAAGAGACTTCCCGGTGAGGACCAATGTTTATATTAACTTTGTTATATAGTACTGTATCTTTGGAAGTGTGATCCATAGCTGAATTCTATAATTTCAGAATGGATGAACAAAGTAAATATAACAACAATGCATTCTTAGTGAATCTGCAATACATTCCCAAGATAGATCTTTGGAACACAAGAATGATAGTAATGATTGCCTTGGTACATTAAGCAAGCCTTTCAGTTCTGGCAAACAAGCTTTGCATTTAGGTATCTAAGTTGATAAGAATATGAAATGAAGTAGTGCATGTAACCTTAAATATTTATAGGCTAATGTAAAGAGCCAATTCTTAGAAAATGTTCCAGTCTGGTTTTTTTGAAGGTGACTATCCTATGAATTGGGGAGTAGAAAAAAATATTTCTTCCAGCTTATATAGTTGTCTGCATTGGTCAAGTTGAAGAAGTCATCTTTTTTTAGCATTATTTTAAAAAGCTTTAGTAATGCTTCACAATATACTTCTTGATTAAGTCTAGTGACATGCTCCTACTACTTGTATAGATAGGTTCAGAATTTTGCCAGGTACAGTACTTCAAATTTATTTGCAAACTGCAAAAACAAAAAAACAAAGGACTACATTGCCAAGGCTAGATGAATAACCTGCAATCAAATACAGGACAAAGGCAGAAAAAAAGATGAATTTAGTTGAACCAATTAACTCCATCTAAACCAGGGGTACCCAGCCCTTGGGCTGTGGCCCACTATCGGGCCGTGGCCCATTCAGAATGTGCAGCTCCATTTTTGTGAGTGTGCAGATCCATTTGAGACACATGCAGCTTCATTTGTTTGAGCAGCAGAGGCACACATGCCTGCTGCTTGTGCAAATAGAGTTGCACACATACATGTGCATGCCCTCTGCTCATGCAGAACCATCCCTCCCCCACCCCAATGATCTGCAAAGCCAGAAAGGTTGGAGACAGCTGATCTAAACCTTCCAACAAAAATATAGTACTTGGAGTACCATCTATAAAACAATGTACGTTCAGAAATTCAAGAACCTTTGGCTTACTCTGGAATGATCCTGGGAAGGGAGGTGCTGAAGAATAAACAAAACTCATCCTCAAACCATAATGGAGCAGCCAGCAAAAACAAACTTTACAATGAAGTACATGGCTAACTTTACACATTGTACTAAGACAGAATATATTGTAACTCATTTGAGGCTTTGCATTATTTATGAGCCTAAACACTGTGACCTAACAAAGTGCAATTAGTAAAATTGGGCCTTAGCACAATATGTGGAAAAAAAAGAAATACAATTGAACATTGATATTTTTATCTATTTGAAAGTGACTCAAATGGGGTAGTGGAATTAATTTGTGAATTACAAATTCAGCGGAATACTTAGTATTTCATAAGATGTAAATGAAATTCAAATATAATTCAAATTGACAGAATGGACTTTAAATGAGATAAAATGCAAAATTTTCTGCTTAGAAAGTATTATACAATTAAGATATGAAGGGCTACCTGGCTTAGCAGTGATTATGTGGCTATTTGTCAGTGTGGAGCAGGGGTGTCGAACTTGATTTCATTGAGGGCAACATCAGGGATGTTTGACCTTGGGGGCCGGGCGGGCATGGCCAAGGTAGGCATTGCCAGCTCAATGTCACTCGTGTTGGGGGCACCTATAGTGGCCCGAGTGCTCTGCCAGCGAAAATGGAGCTCGGGAGGCTGCAACAGCCTCCTGCAACCCTCTGCCAACAAAAGCGCAGCCCAAGCTCCATTTTCGCTGGCAGGGATTGCAGGAGTCTGTCACAGCCTCTCGAGCTCCATTTTCGCTGGCAGAGGCACTGTGGGCCAGTCCTTCGCTGTTTCCAGGGCAGCCCTGTGAGCCAGGTCTTGAGTTTGATAACTCTGGTGTGGAGTATTAGCAACCACATAGCTAAATCTTCTATCGAATCATTTGTCCCCAATTTCACCCTTTTTTCAACTATGTATCTAATACCTTCATTAATCAAATATCTGTATATGTCCAAAATTGGTAATTTGAGCCTGGTTATTTGTCCCTTGAGTGAGAATTCTGAACTGATTTTTATATATGTACGTTTTCTTGGCTATCCATGTTTTTCTCAAGGCTTCTCCAACACCAAGCTCAAAAGCTTCAATCTCCTTTCTATCTTGCTTCTTCAAAGTGGCAATGAAGTTTATTGAAAAGATATTTGATTCTCATGATGTATCTGTGATGTGTCAAAATCATTTGGCTTTTCCCTGTGACATAGCAGGATTGGGTGGCAGTGACTGAGGTGGTAGTAGAGGACTTGACAATAGAACTTATGAAAAACAAGTCACATAGTAATTTATTTCTGACTGAATATGAACCAGTAATAAATCTGCAAAAATGGCAAATGAAATGGTAGACATCATCACTAGACATGGCTTCTAAACCACAAAAACATATTGTTCCACTTTGTTCTTAAATGCTTATGTTCAGTTGTTGAGCATACATTAAGGGTTCAGAAAAAGTGGAACTGGTTCAGAACAGAGACAGCAAGGGGGAACAAGGGAAATCAAATCCTGTAAAGAGACAGGAGGAACTGACACACTTTAGAGATGAAAATAACGTTGGAATGCAACAGTATTTATCAAACAGTGAAACTACGTTACATCGCAAGTCACAAGTTTTTGTCACCCCGTTAGGCAGTATGAGGAATGGCAGGAAAAAAGTTCTGAAGAATAAGACTAGTCCCATGATGGAATAAGTTAGGCAGGGAGGTAGTGATTTTCCATTCATTGGAACTGTACAAATAAATTTCTGTTGTACTTGTTTTAGAGTATATTCCTGCATAGAGGAAGAGTCCCAGATCAATCTTGTCTGGGATTGGAAGCAAAGCAGGAACTGAATAATATTTGGGTGGGAGACAACAAGGAAATTCCAGTATTGTAGGCCACCAGACTGAGAAGTCAAAGTTTTGGAAGAAGGCAGTGACAACTACCATTGTATGGATCTGTCCACGATGTCAACAGGAATCAAGTTGTAATCTGAAAGTGACCTTCTGCAGAGTAGGGGATTGGACATGACTAAGTTTTATTTATTTGATTTCTAAACTACCCCAGTGTTGCAACCCATAACTGTATGTGAAAATAAAACATCCATGGGCACTGTTATTAAGGAAAATATAACACATGAATAAACAATCAACCTAATTGGAGCAATAATGTCTTCCAACTGTAAGCCAGCAATACACATTTACACTGGCTGAAATGCACGAATCATGGACATGACATAGTTAATATTATCCTAACAATATTTTCTTAAAACCCTAACAGTGTTAAAGTAGAATTTGTTTATCACATTTATTTCTCACCAAAACTGGCAACCCACAGCAATTTAAAAGAAAACCCACAACTCAAAATACAAAACCTCTACAGATAACAAGTTAACAAAATAATAGTTGTAACCAATTATATATTAGAATAAATAAATTACTATAATAGCCAAAGGTGCTTTTAGGCGTCAGCCTCCCTCAAATGAATTTACATGCAATGTGGTCTAATGAATCATATGGGTATTTGCTTATAAGTAAATTGTATTGGGCTCAAATTGATTTATTTTTGACCAAATATTCCTACAGTTACATCCTAAAAACGGTAACAGGTATCTGTGGGAGAACACTCTAATCTTGCTGGAAAATCAGCAGTGAATATTAACGTTGCCATAATTATACAGCAGGATGTGTTACATGTAACCAACCCAGTAAAAACATGGGTCTTTATATTTGGCAGGTTTATGCCACAATAAATATGTTGGTCTTCAAGATTTCACAGTACTCTGTGCTGGATGTATTGCAGGTGGACAGAAACTGAAACGGACACCCCCGGTCTAGTTCAGAAAGAGGCTAAAAAGATAATCATCAGCTGCATTTCTCCGTTACAAGGCAGGTAAAGGCACATGGATCTCAGCGTCATTGGTGCAATTATTCTACTATTTAGCTTCCAATTCTAAAATAGTTTTGCAGGATTTTTACTTTCGCCCAACTACTAGTTCAGTGATAAGACTTCTTTCTTCCCACAGCTCAGAGATTATATAAGGAAGAAAAAAAGTAAATTGCTCTTTCCAAAAACCTGAAGTGGTCATTTACAAAGAGTTTTTTAAATTAGGCAGGGGGCCAATAAGCGCTTGTTTTAAAGGCTGGCTTCTTGGCTACTATTCTTCGGCGACAGGAACATACACTCTTCCCCCGTCTTTGTTTAACTAAGCTGCAATTTTCAGCATACTTTCATACTTTAGACACGGTAACCCTCTGTATAATACATTTACTGCGCTTTTATATCTGGATTTACTTAACGCACGTAACCTAAAGTAACCGTGCCGAATTCGCCAACAAAGCCCTCAACTATATAAAAACGTTTCGTCAGCCAACCAATCATTAGGAAACGCTCCATCCCGACGTCCTTCTTCTCCACGTAAACCTCCTTGCGTTAGCTTGCTGCAATTGAACTTCTATTGTCTACCCTGGAAGCTTCTCCTGCCAACGCTGGACGGTGCCTTCACGAGCCAAAAAAAAAAAAGACAGCGAGCGAGCGAGACAGACTATAAGAGAGGTTCGGTGTGCGCACGCGCCCCCCAGGCTTTAGACGCTCACGTCTCCTCCGAGAGGAGTCCCGCCCCTCAACCTCAACCTCGTCCCACGCAGGGTCACGAGCGAGTGCTGAAAAGGCGCTGGAACAAGAGCTGTCGTGTTGGTTCTTCGGAGTTCGCATGGGGCGCGCGGTGGGATTGGCAGGGCGCGCGCCGAGCATCGCTTAAGCCTCGCGAGTCGCGGTCGCTCTCGTGATGAGGCGCGGGGAGCGGAGGGGTCACGGAGGCGCCTCCGGCAAAGCGGCGCTGGAGGAAGGGCCGCCGTCGTCTTCGCTGCCGCCGCCGCCGCCGCCGCCCAACGGCGCTTCTCTGACGGTTGGAGAGGGGCCGCGCGGGGACTCGTCGCCGGCGGCAGCGGCGGCAGCGCCAGACGCCGCTGTCGTCACTCATGGCGACCGGCGCAGCACCGAGTCCGAGGTGTACGACGACGGGACCAACACCTTCTTCTGGTGAGAGGGGCGACCGTGCTGCCCGAGCTCCTCTTCTGTCTGCCTGCCTGCCTTCCGGGTCACCCGAGCGCTTATGTGGACCCTGTGCATAAAAATAAGGGCGCCCAGAGGGTGGCTGAATCTGGAGGGGAAGGGCTGCTGGGCGCTGATGCTGAAGGTGACAGCAGCAGCAGCAGCAGCAGAGGCAGAGGCGAGAGGGTTGGATAGGGATTTAGAGCTAGCACTCGCTTCTAGTTAGACCTAGGCTGATCCTTGATAACTGTGTGTATGTGTCCTCTGAAAGAGATGGTACAGCACGTTCTTAGTTTCAGGGCAGACCTTTCCAAATTGCTCCTCCCCTGCTCTTTGTGCTGACTTGGCTCCGTGGCTATTGCTGTCTCGGATGCGATTTCTCATCACCTGCTATCACAGATGTAAACAAGCTTACAGTTACTAACTAGGCAAGGGTCATCTTGGAGATATTTCCTTACCAGATTCTCCAATGCCTTTGACAATGGCAGAGCTTCTAATCTAAGGTAATGGAAAAGTTCTTAAACATTCAGAGAGATGTATCTGCTTTGAAAGTAGCCCATGTCAAATTATGTATATATAACAGTCAAGCCTCAGAAGTTGACCATGGGAAATATTTTATGACATAAGATGTTTATGCTAATTTTTATGTCGTGAAATATTTTATAAAGTTTGCCAAAGTTGAATTCCAGGGGAATCGTGTGTCTCAGATTTTGGATGCATTCTGGAAGTTTGTGAGGTATCCTGGTTGAAAAAAATGATGTACAATTTCACCCAGTTAAAGGTTATGGATCCAAAGGATATGTAGTATGTATTTCCTGTTGTTGAACTTAACTCTGCTGAAGACCGAGTCAACAGTTTAATCAGGAAAATTGATTAAGATTGCTTTGTAGAATATGTCCACAATTTTCCGTCCTCTTTTTATCTGATGCCTTGCTCCTGAATCTGTTAAGTCTATCATTAGAAATCAGTGGAGATAGTGGTCAACATCAGTAACTGAGTTTAAACATGCTTGGGATAAACACATGCCAATCATCTGACAAACATGGAAAATAAAACAAAATAAAAAGTAATAAAAATGAAAAAATAAAAAATAAAACAAAAAATAAAAACTCAAAAGGCAGACTCGATGGACCACTAGATTTTTTTCTGTGGTCATTTTTCTGTTTCTGTTCAGTTTCTAAGTGGATATTGCAAAATATAATAAAAGTTTGGGGAAATAAGCCAATTTAATCGGCATCAATAAAGGGGCACTTGGACTACGTTCCTTGACTATATTTAAGATTGTGCTTAAATTCATGCCTTTTTTCAGAATACTGGTAGTCCTTGATTTACAAACGGTCATTTTGTGTCTGTTCAAAATTACGATTCCCCCCCCCCCAATGGTACTGGTTCCAAAGTTCTGATTGTCACAATTTATGACCATAATGGGCAAGCTCCACTGTCACCATAAATTAAGGGCTACCTATATTTTCCTGGATTGTTAGGGAAAAGGAAATATATTCTTTATTTTGTATGTTCTTTGTCTTTTTTAAATAGTTTCTGTTAGTTCTCCAAATTCTTTCATATTATTCTGGCACGTACCCAGTTTGTACAGATTTTCTACATTGATTGTCTATTTTTAGAAAGCAATGGGAGAAGATTGTAAAATCATTTTGTACTTTAGCAACATTAGGAAGTGAATTGTACAGAATGCTTATTGCTGATAGAGCATGCAAAGAAATGGAACTGTACCAAAAGAAAAGATTGACAAAGGACCTGTATTATTTTAAAATAATCCCTGAAGAAAGTACATAAGAACACTACATGAGATAATAACAGCTGAGTGAGCCATAGTAAATTTCTGCTATTTTTTCCTTACAGCTTTTACTTTAGCTGATGTTTTAAAATCCTTGTTGCCCATAAGAAAAATGACATTAGTGACATCTCCATTGGTTAAAAATAGTGTTTACAACTGCACTTGTAAGTCCTTAAGTAAAAAGCAAGCTTGAATTTTACAATAAACATTTTATGTCAATCACAAATCTGGGCATTAGCTATATGGATTACATCCAGAATATTCTTCCTCTAATTAGAAGGGCAGAAACTTGTGTGGTTTGTGTTGTGGTACTGTATTTCCCACCTAACTGTCTTTACCTATCTTTGCCACTGACAGAGAAGAAAACAAAATAGTTGTAAACTAAAAAAAATGTTTGATATTGCAGGAGGCACAGTTCTGTAGCTCTGGGGAAAAAAACTGGCTTTGTATGACTTGAACTTTGTGATCTTGGCAGCAAGAGGGATACGTTGATACTCAGCAACAAATTTAGAGCGCAGCTAGCAGCTTCCTAGAAGTTGTTGCATTCCGACATAGTACCTGAGAATTCACTGCCCCAGTATTCAGTGCTCTGCAATTTAGGGAACACCATATTTCATCTTAGGTCCATAAAGCACTTTAGAGAGTACATTAGGAACAAACTGTGTGGTACAAAAATAGTGATCTAATAACTGGATATTACTGACATTTTGGTTATGCCATGTTTTAAATGAAGAGTGTGGGTAAAATTGCCAGTTCCTCCAATAGTACTCAGTTTATAAACTTCTGCTGTTTTTTTTTAACACTTCATAATATTGTAATTATTCATCTTGGAAATAAGTGTACATTGTGTTACATTTTCCCCCCTGTAGGTTAAGTACTATTTCAAAGAAGTTTCCATTTGTGTCTCTTATTCCTATTTATTCTTAGTTATTCTTATATTTGGCTGAACATTTAAAAGTAAAAATTGATGTCCTTACATTTTTAGTAGTTAGAGTTATGGTCATTATGGAAAAAGCAAGTACAGTAGTAAAGGTCTAATTTACTTCATGCTAGTAAACTGAAGTACTTTAGTGGAATAATTTATTGATTGTAATTAAAATATATTTATGTAAGTGCTGCCATAAACTAGCAAAAGCTCCCTTAAATTTTTTGTTAATTTTTACAGATGATGCAATTAGTTCTATTTACCAGCAAAACACTATAGATTCTTAGCAGTTTACAAAACAGTTGACAGAAGCAATCATTTCAGTTAAAGCATCTATGATAGATATACATAAATAAAACAATAACTAAGTCACAACAATACAGTGGTGTGGTGGAATCTGGATCTGAAGTCCGCCCTAAACTTGCAGTGCTTATCCAGTAGTTCCTGTGGTAAGAATATTAATCTGGTGAGATTCTTGTCAATAGGCGAGTAGCAATAAATGTACCATTCTGATCAACCCCTTGTGTCATTTCTGGACCCTTGCACCTGACTAACGGTAAAAATAATATTAAAAAATAAAAAATAAAATCATAGAAAAACCAAATTAAGTAATATTAAAAATTAAATTAATGCAATTAAATGTGGTAATAACAAACTATTCAACCAAATGCTTTTCAGGAAAAAAATATCTTCAATAGCTTCCAGAACATTGTAAGAGATAGAATAAGCTTTAATTCTAAGGAAATTGTATCCTACAAGACCTCTCCCACAAGACAAGTAGCAACTGAGAAGCAATCTCTCCTGGCCTTCATTCCCCTTACAGGATTCCCAACCCCTGGGCCATGGACTGGTACCTGTCTGTGGCCTGTTAGGGACTGGGCCGCACAGCTGGAAGTGAGTGGTGGGTGAGTGAGCGAAATTGAAACCATCTCCCCTGGGTCCATGGAAAAATTGTCTCCTACGAAACCAGTCCTTGGTACAAAACGATTGGGGGCAGCTGCCAGTACTTAACAAAAGTGATGTATGAACAAAAGTTTCTGGGAAGAATGTAGTAGATAGGCTTATTCAGATTGGAGAAAGCAGTCCTGTAAGAAGCTAGGCACCAAGCTAATTTATAATACTGATTACCGGTATAAAATTACAGATGTAAAGCATGACTTTCAGAAAATATGTAGATATTAATGTTTGTTGAAATAAAAAGGAGAAACTCTTTAAAGGCTAATAATAAATACAGCTGAAATAAACTCCAGTTCGTGAAATACAATCTAATAGCAATAGCACATAGACTTATATACTGCTTCACTGTGCTTTTACAGCCCTCTCTAAGCAGTTTACCGAGTCAGCATATTGCCCCCAATAATCTGAGTCCTCATTTTTCCGACCTTGGAAGGATGGAAGGGTGAGTCACCTTGAGCCTGCTGAGACTCAAACTGCTAAATTGCAGGCAGCCAGCAGGCAACAGAAGTAGCCTGCAGCAGTACTGCACCCTAATCACTGCTCCAACACGGCTCATAATTAATATATATAATATATAATTATAATGCTATCTTCCATCTCAAGGGGAAAAAGTAAATATTTGATCTAAATGTCCATGGAATAGAAGAGGCGGTCTTCATCCATACTGTATTTGTATTGGAACAAGGAGCAAAACTGTTCCTATTGTCCCCTCTCTGAAGTATGGTCATGAAATATCAGGAATGAAAGACTATGCTTTTACCTGAATGCATACGGTAGTATTTCCCCTTTTCTGCTTAGTTTGTAGACCCAGGTGATCATATTAATGCAGGTGCTGCAATCTACTTTCCATTATCATTCAGAATATGTACACTAAGGGTTTCTTGTAAAGAGGCTTTTCATCTATAATATTCAGATAGATACAAAATTAAACTCAATAACTGTTCACAGTGGTAGTTAACAGCAGAAATACAACTTTCCAGAGGTAAAGTAATGCCTTCAGTAGAAGAAGAAAACATCATTTTATTTGAACATTAAATGCATAAAATAATTTATCAATTAGTCAACAATTTCATATTGGAGTCTTTGACATTTTTGTTAAATTGCAACTCACAAGCCATCAGTGTTTGGTTTAGGACAGTGTGGTCTGCACTGCTAAGGCCCTGGGAGTCCTAGCTGAATGGAGGACTTGAATGCTGAGTTGATGGTGGCAGTAGGAGCAGGAGTCAGCAATTGTCCTGAGGGAGAACTGATGTCTCCTGTAGCTACCAACTGGCCAGGTACACGGTCCAGCAACAATCTTGGCAGTTTCTTTCCTCCGTGTAGGACACAGGACTTGAATGTACTACTTTGATTTGATCATGGTGGCTGATGGCCTGAAGAGATGAGTTAGACTAGCAAGGATATTGAGGGTTTTGTACCATTTTGTTGGAGGGGGCCTGGATGGGGCTAGTCCTGCCTCCTGCCCCTGGGTGAGAGGCAGTGGCAGGAATGAGGCCTGGCCTATCAGGCCTGTTGGATGTGATGTTCCGTAGAGACCAGGTGAGAATGGGGTGGCTAGGGGGAGGATTGAATAGGTTTGATGGTATGGGTGAGGAATGGGAGGCACTGCTCAGGTTAGGCACTAAGTGGTTTCAAAAGCACTAGTAGTTTGGGTGTAGTCTAATTCATCCCGAGTTATTTGTTGCTGGGTAGGGTAGGCATCTTTAACTTGGGGATGGGAAGAGGTGGGAAGGATATGAGGGGAGTGCAGTTCTGGGTGTTACACATTTGCCCAAATTACACCACTATAATATAAATATTTTAAACAAGTATTCTACAAATGTATCAATTTTAATTTTCAATGTGGTGAATATTGATACAAGCCCATTCGTATAACCTTCCACTACAGGTTATACATTAAAGCTGCCATCATATTTCTAAGGCTTTATCAGAGGCTCTTGGCTGCTACATGGGTCTTCTGTTATTTTTCAAGTTTTCTTCTGAGGGAATAAATGAATAACCATTTCCCATCATCTGAAATGTAGGATAACATTTTCTCAGTTTCAGTATGAAATGTAACATTCATGGTTGGACAATGAATGTATTGGGATCAGCTAAAATAAAAGAAAGGAAATGTAAGCATTTATGTTTTCTAAAACGTTTTATCGTAAAAGGCAGGGGATCTAGAAAAAGCAATAAGTTCAAAAATTAAATCGGATATTAGAGCTTCAAGGTGGGGTTTTGTTATTTAGGCTCAGTTTTAAGGTGATATTTATAGGCACTGAAGTGTTTTACTAGGTGGAAACTTGTTGATCAAATTGTTGAAATACTACTTAATGAACAGAGAAGACAGAATCTTTTAGAATCCTCTTAAGTCATCTCTGAATATAGACAGATTTCACTGTGTTTGATTGGATATTTTGTAAAAAACAACAACAATAAAGTGTAGTTAAAGTGAAATCTAAAAAATATAAAAGTCCTATTGCTCTTGAAAAAACTGTACCTCTGAAGGCTTTGAGAACATTCTGATTGTGCTTGATTCCTAGAAAACAGTTAGTGACAATCCCTACATTCTTTTTTCAGCATGTCAGATTCTAAAGGGTTGTTTGTTTGTTTTTGTTCAGAAGGATTTTACCGTAGGTTTTTCCCCCCATTTTTCCCTCAATGATCAGCTACTGTTTTATTGACTGCTTTTGAAGGTTTCTTTAAACTTCAGCTTATATAAAATGTGCAACTCCAAATGCATGTAGTGAGTGAGTGAAAATGTATTTTTGATGCCGTTGCTGGTATTTCTCTTGTGAGCCTAGTTTAAGGTGATGTTATTCTTTTCCTTGCTTGAGATTATCACCCCATACATTTTTCTGGTACAGCTGTTGTTCGGGCTTAATTAGTCTCATTAAGTGAGTTGACATAGCCGACAACTCTATTATAACAACAACTTTTTCAGTACTTGCAAGCTCTGGACAGTACTCCCCATGGAAACTAGCATTTCCTTCAGGATCTTTCAAAAAAGGTTTAAAACTCTTTTTGTAGACACTGATTCGTGACTCCTCTGAACTTGTATATGTAACTAGTGAATTTGTATTACTTTGCCTTTTAAATGCTATATTAATACATTTTACATTACAGGTGTGTATGTACTTTGCCTTTTAAATGCTATATTTATATATCTTATATTAGGGCTATGTGCTTATATGTACAAACATATATACATGTTTGCACACTTAAAGCTTTAATTTCTGCTGGTGAAAATAATAAGCCAACTATAAACAGTGTATCAAAAAAGATGATATTTTTCCCTTGTCACCAGGCAAGCTCACA
Organism: Oxyrhabdium leporinum; assembly: GCA_032468155.1. Classification (NCBI taxonomy): domain Eukaryota; kingdom Metazoa; phylum Chordata; class Lepidosauria; order Squamata; family Cyclocoridae; genus Oxyrhabdium; species Oxyrhabdium leporinum. The sequence goes on from JANHFL010001346.1 coordinate 44,213, forward strand.
CCTTAACAGTCCTGTTTATCCTTACTTGCACCCTGGGCTATGTGACCTTGCTTGAAGAAACGCCACAGGACACAACCTATAACACTAAGAGGTAAATAACTTTTACAGACTATTAATGCAATGTTGCCCAATTATTACCTATTGTTGGAATACCGATTTTTCAATTGCAGTTCTTTTATACAGACAGTCTTTGACTTACAACCATCCATTTAACGACTATTTGAAATTACAGCAGCACTGAAAAAATAACTTATGTCAAGTCTTGCAGTTATGACCATCATAGCATCTACATGGTCATGTGATCAAAAATTGGGCTCTTGGCAAGCAGCATGTATTTATGATGCTTGCAGTGTCCCAAGGTCATGTGATCGCCATTTGCAGCCTTCCCAGCCAGCTTCCAGCAAGTAAAGAGAATGGGAGAAGCCAGATTCACTTAACAGACTTGTGATTTACTTAACAAATGCAGTGATTCACTGAACAACCATGGCAAAAAGGTGTAAAATTAGGAACAACTCGCTTCACACTGCCTTGCTTAGTGAGAGAAATTCTGGTCCCAATTGTGGTCAGAAGCTGAGGACTACCTGTATTTGGGATTTGTTTTCTGCAAGAGTCTGTAACACATTGAGTAGTTATTTCCTAATCTCATTTGAAAACTAATGCATAGTACATGATAAAAATGTAATTTAAATGTTGCATATTGATGAATCCTGCTTTTTAAGAGGTTTCTGTTTATTAAATCACAGGGTAAATTGATAATTCCAAAAATCATTCCAGGTTGAAAATGTTTTCTTAATATTTCTCTATCTGAAAGTCTCATTGAACTTAGAAAGATTGGTATCTAAGTAGCAGAGATGTATTCGGTTACCTCATAAATCAAATAGCATCTTTTAATGCATCCTAGAGCAAATGTTTCATTAAATTAGATTTGAAAATTAATGTATTCATACAAAATCAGGATTCATTCTACATGTAGTCTTAATCTTATGAGCAGTTGTTTAACGACTGTTCAAAGTTACAGCAGAGTTGAAAAAAGTTAGTTAAGATTTGTCCTCAAAATTACGACTGCCCCACAGTCATATGATCACATTTCAGATGATTAGCAACTAGATACGCATTTACCAGATTTGGACTTACAACCATGTAATTAGTTTAACAACTACATGATTTACTTAATGACTATGGTGACTTGCTTAACAGGTATCATAAAAATGGTGGTAAAATCAAGTCCGTTCATATGATGACTCAACTTATGATCACAATAACTTAAACCAAAATCCCGAACTCAGTTGAGGTCATATGTTGACAACTACCTGTATACTGCTTTCAGTGAAATAAAATATTGGACTGTAGCTGATTTCTTTCTGTAAGCTCAAAACTACTGGATGCCAGAGTATATATAACATACTGGGGAAAAAACCCTGCTACTTGTGAATCTGATAGTTGTGAATAGTAGGGTATTGTAGAGTTGAAATGGAATATAAACAAACAGAAAGATTAATTATTTCATTATTTCAAAGTCTAGTATAGTCACTCCTCTGCTCTTTTCTCCCGGGGATATATTTGGGCGATAATTATTTGTGAAAAGATAGAAGGGTATTTTGTGAATTCCTTGTTGAAAGGTAGTACATATACTTAAGTAGGTGACAAATAAGTTATATAAAGCAGACATACACTTTGAGATTGAACTTTCATCTGCTAGTTTACGTGGCAATTCATTAGAATAGCCTGCTAACTGAATTATTGCTAGATTTTTGACTAGTGTAATTCAGGAGGCAAAAATGTACTAAAATATTTATAGGTATCTTATATCTGTCTGACTCATTAGCACTTAGAACAATTGGAGTTCATAGCTTAGTTTGAATTACCATATCTGTTTAATGTACCTGAATATGACTTTTGCCCTATTGCTTCTCCTACTGTAACACAAATTATCTGTAAAACAGTCACTAGTTTTGCAATAAGATAGAATATTAAATTCAGTGAGTGATGTTGGATTAATCAGTTTCTTAGCCTAATTTATCTCATGGGTTGTTATTTAAGGAGGTTAAAGGATTATATATAAATTAAAATTAAAGGATACAATGCCATGTATGTAGCTTTGAGTTTCTTGAAAAAAGGCAGGATATGAATGTAGTAAATAATAATAGTTTATGAAGTAATCATTTGACTGCTGAGATGTGCATTGTTTTGCTGAGGAATCATAGGGTGGGAAAAATTTTTTATATATGTCTGAGAACTAATGTGATCTTTGGATGAAAATAATCCCTAATGCTTTGGAATGTAACCAAATATATCTACCTATTAATTAACCTAAGGAGATACAGTTATAATTTCTTGGTCTTTCAATTTGTTATTCTTTTTTAAAAAAAATAATATCCATAAAATCCCTGTTTATGGGAAAGAATAAATTAGAGAGCTACTTTGGTCTAGTGATTAAGGCATCAGGTTAGAAACCAGGAAGACTGTCAGTTCTAATCCTGCTTTAGCATGAAAGCCATCTGGGTGACTTTGGGCCAGTCACTCTCTTATCCCAACTCACCTCATAGGATTATTGTTGTGGAGAAAATAGGAGAAGGAAGGAGTATTAGGCATGTTCGCCATTCTGACATATTTATAAAAATAATAATGGCAAAATATAAATAAGATCTGAATCAGGCAAGTGTTGTTTATAAGTTTTTTTAAAGCTGCAAGATTTTTATCATCATTGCAGTCAGCACAAACAATAAACTTTTTTATGTCTATGCTGCTTTCTAAATCATATAAATTTGATTTTGATCAGTGTGCACAATAATTCAAATTCACAGATATTAATCAAAAGGCAAGCAAATTGCCCATTGGAAAGCTAAAGATAGCGAGGATTTATGGCAAGTTACATGACTACAGATCATTTTCGCATATTATATCCAACAGATATTAAACAGGGTGACTGCAAACATTTTGCCTTCTGATTAATTAATTCTGCTATATATAAAATTGTTGAGTGTCCCAACTCCCAATAGATGGGACGAGGGGTGAGGGCTGAGATTATTTCTGTCGCTGTGCTGAGCTGTCTATGAGATTGGGGATGAGTATTTGCCCTTTTCTCAGATTTGAAAAGAGAGGAAATATTAAACATTAATTTTTGCTGACAGCATGTAACCTCAGTGAAATTCAGTAATCCTTTGTCAAAATATCAAGGGGCAGCTTTATATGTCATGCTTAAAAGTAGAGAATGTACATTTTTATTGATCCAATAAAACAAAAATTAAAACACGAAAATAGTTTTATTGCTTTTTAGAAAGAGAAACCAGTTGTTTTGAATACTTCAAGAGTTATTACCTTAAAAGCAGTCCAACTTACCTTAGAGATTGTCAGGTTGGTATGTTGTCTGTAAGTCTTTATTTCAACTTTTCTTAAAGAGCTGAACTAAATTGTGACCTCTCTCATGAGACTTGGTTGTTGTTTTTTTTGTTGTTGTTTTTGAGAAGCTTCTCCTTACTCAGTGAGCTTTTAAGTAGTCATTAAACTTAAACAAATATGAGAAAAATAGTCTCATCTATTGCTTAGATGAGACATTAGCTTGATCCACTTCAAACTGGCTTCATAACACATTGTGGGGTTCTGACAGCTTGGTTCGTTTGTGTATAATTTTTATTTGGGAATTGGCATGGAGAATGAGACACTTTGGGTGTTTCTCAGTATCGCAGTGACCATGGTATCTTTCTAGATTACCTGAATGTTCTGGGAAAAGGAGGCATGTTTTTGCAGTTCTGTGTCTTAGGTAATTTCAAATGGTGTCCCTTGGATGTAGTTGCTTCTTGAAATGAGAGCTGTTAATATATTGTCCCGCAGGGCTCCATTTTGATACCAGTGCTTTTCAGTATCTGTGTGATAGGAGAAAGCATCAGGAAATGTAAAGCTGGATTTTATCAGTTGTACTGAATCCACCTAATCTGTTTTTGGATGTGGGTCACACTTTCCTTGAATCAGTAGCTGCATGATCTGGAGCCACAACTGAAGTGGAATCTCTGATATCCAATTTGAGGTAATAGCCAAGACCACCCTTTATCAGGTTTGCTTGTGTCAATTGCATTCCTTCCTGGAAGACTATTTCTCTATTTAAATTATTGTGCATGTACCAGTAACCTCCAGTCTTGAGTATTGTAACATGGTCTACATAGGGATATCTATATTTGTAGTATAGAATATTCCATTGGTATAGAAGAAGTCAAAGAGACTATGTACACCTGCACTAAGTCATTCAAGGAAGTACAAGTCACTCAGCACTGTTGCAACTTCAAAAGTCACTGAATGAGGACTATCTGTAGTGCAAATTTGGCTCAGTCCTATTGTGCTTAGAAGATGCTAATAAGGAACCACAAGAAAATATCATTTTTAAAGCATTATTTATTGTACTATATGCTGTTTAAATAGAGCTTTGTCCTGGAACAATGGACTAGCACTTGAGACACAAATCTGTGTCTTAATTGGACCATTTTCTGATTCCATCAGGATAACCTAATATCTTTAAATTATGTGAATTCTGCGAAGTATTGACTTCTTAGATCATAACTAAACTGTAAATTCATCACCACCACTGTCATTCAGTCACTGAGGTCTAAGCTTCTATGGTCATTTTGGCTGGGGTTGTGTGAGAGACTGAAAATCCTCTATGCCTTAGGAGGGGAGGGGCATAGAATATTGATATTATGGAAAACTGAATACAGCTTAATATTCTTATGTCTAAACAAAAATAAACCTAAAAAAATATTTTGTCCTTAAAAGGGACATGAAGGTCCTATGAGGCAATTCCTATTCTCCAGTGTAGCACAATGCAGCAGTTGAATTTGTAATGGCAATATTGAGCTCGTCTAGGAGATCAAGATACTAATATTTCCATGGGTTGAAATGAAAAAATAGCCACTTGCTTTCCAGTCTCTGGAAAAGGAAACATGGCTATTCTAGGAGTAGAGCATTCTAGTTCAGTGTCTCAACACACAGAACTACTTTTTCCAGTTCAAGCCTTGGCAGAGGAGAAGATGCATTAGGAAGCAGATCCTCTGCATCTTTCCTCTCCCCCCCCCCCCTGAACCTTGGATAAGGAAAACACATGTAGAGAATCAGATTGCCTGGTCCCCAGGTTTCTACCCTCAGGCCTTGGCCTTCTTTCAGTCATTAAATTGAAGTTATGCAGCTGGTGGCCTTTCAGTCAGAATGACTTTATTTACCTTTTTATTCCCTTAATCCCTGAGCTTAATGTGGGAGACATCAGCTCCAAAGAGAAGAATGGGCTATTCCTTTTTAGCAGTATCTTATCACAAATCTTCCTGAATCTAGAGAGAGCAAAATTCCTTCTTCTAAGATAAAGGGCTTTCTCCACTGCCATGTTTTTTGTTTGCTTGTTATATTTGTTAAGGCTGCCCAACTGTAGTTAGTGTGTTCTCCTCCTATCCTTAAAAAAAATAGGTCAGTACTAATAGCATTGCCCCCAGCTTCCTAGATTGCTTAATGAAAGGTTTGAATAATGCTTCTGTTCTAACAAGTCAGCCTACATATTTTTTCAGGAAACTGTAATTTTAAAACAGGAAAGGTGACTTACATTCGTTCTTGGTTATTTAATTTGCCTTGATTGAGATTAGCACATTTTCCTGCTCAGTAACTATAGTTGTATTTGGGAGTTCTGTCTGGTAGATTTAATTCAAAGGTTACTTCCTCCGCACTCATCATCTAGACTAGGAGTGTCAAACTTCCATCATCACGGTGTCGTCTTGTGATGTATCGCAACTTTTTCCCACTTCGCTAAACTGGGCATGGCCAGTGGGTGACACATCCGGCCCATAGGCCGCGAGTTTGACACCCCTGATCTAGATTGTCTTATTTTGAGAACAAAGTCTGAGGGACACAAGTAAACTTCTTAAATAAATAAAATCCTAATAAACTTTCTCTGCTTTAAATCCCTATTTCTGTATAGTAATCTGGACAAGAGTTAGTTCAGGTTAGTGGAATTTCTTTGCATATAGTAAAGTAATTCATATAGTAAAGTAAAGCATATAGTTAAAGTAATTCTCTCATGGACTCACACTCGTATCTTACTGATATACGCTGTAATAATGATGGATTCATATATCATGCTAGATTATTTATTTGTATGCTGTCCATTCCCGAAGGTTGAGACAGATGTAGGATTTAAGTTGGAGTAAGGGAAGGAAGTCATGGAGAATATTTTTGTGGTTGCTAAGAATTGAAAAGGACTTGATGGCATATTAATAAATCAATCAAAACAGACAGCATTGCCACTCTAGATATTTAAGAAGTGAGTGCAGATTGTGCAAGCTAATGCCTTTTAATAAAATGTGTTAGTTGGAAAAGATGTTATCAGACTTCTGAATTTCTGCAAATATCTCTAAGAAAATTCCCCTCTTACTGATATGGCTAGCCTAGAAATAAAAGCCAACAGACTAATTACTTGAACTATCCACTCTTAAGTTGAATGTGTAAGATTTGGCCCTCTTTCTCCCATTTTTGAAAAGACATGTCTGCTTTGGATAACAGGATTAGTTTGGATTTAACAGAGTAAGAGTTATATTTTAATTTGGTTAAATTGAATTATTTATTGGTTAGATTTATTGGTTATTTCCGGACTTCAAGATTTCATTCTGAAAGATATTTTAAATTGGCAGTTTGTCCGATTATGATGGCCAGAAGCTAGATAGATCAGAGTCTGTTGGTAGATTTGCCAAGGATTTCCAAATTCTGATAGAACTAATGCAAAGACTTTTCTCCCTGTGTATGAAATAATGCTTATTTGGCCAGGTCTATAAACTCATTTCAGAGAATGAAAAGAATTCCTGTGTTTCCACTATTTAATATTTAGTTCTAGTTGGTCAGTTCTGTAAAAATAGAATAGAATTATAGAAAAAATGGTTATGTAGCTATCAAATCCAGTCACTACTAGATACAAAACATTGCAAACTAAGGTTTGCCAGTGTCTTAACCAAACTTCATGATACTTCATCAAGACTGGACTACTTTAAAGGTTTCATTCATTCAGTAATAAATTTTATCATGGTTCAAAAATACCCACAATGTTAAGTCTAAGACAAACAGAAAACAAAAATAATACTGACATATTGACTATATCAAGAATGCATGTAACCGAACTCACTAATTCTATAGAAATTAGAAAGAGCCCACTGGTCTGTTTGTCTGTCTGTCTGTCTGTCTGTCTGTCTGTCTGTCTGTCTGTCTGTCTGTCTTTCTTTCTTTCTTTCTTTCTTTCTTTCTTTCTTTCTTTCTTTCTTTCTTTCTTTCTTTCTTTCTTT
>JANHFL010001346.1:94698-114511 GCA_032468155.1 Oxyrhabdium leporinum
GGCCCAGTACTCTTCAATATCTTCGTAAACGACTTAGATGAGGGAATAGAGGGGGAATTTACCAAATTTGCAGATGATACTAAGCTGGCAGGAATAGCTAACACCCTAGATGCAATATAATCTAATTTTAAGGGGTGCTGAAAGAATGTGGACTAAATACAAGAATGTGTGATTGAAGAACATTGAGCATTAAGATGGTCTTGGTCACATAGAGAAAATGAATGACGGTCACATGACATAAATATTTGAAGGAAAAATGAACTGGTTAAGAGGAAGGGAAGACCAAGAAAGTCCTTGTTGGATATCCTTAAAAAGGGAAAGGCAAGGATTTTAAAGAATAAAAGGCAGTATTTGTGATTGTGGTTATGATAAAAAAAATAGAGAAGTAAAGTGAGGTATTATATTATGCCTTTTATTTCTTCTACTAACTGATTCTTACTTCTTTTCTGTGCTTTGCATGGTTGCTTAACCCAAAGGGAATGATATGGTGGTTATTTATGTATATATGCTTGTAGGACCTCAATGTTCTGGGACATTAATTGAGAAAATTTCATTTGGCTTTAGGCTCTTTCAAGAATATTCCATCTAAGCTTTTTCATTAGCTTTAGTGCTGGGGAATTTGAGGGAAGATTTTGTAACGTCAGGTTCATAAATCTTCCAATAGAAGGTAACATTTTCCATGGAAGTGTATGTTTGTGAGATAAAACGTTGCTGTTGGAATTTGGATTTTCTCATACTGATGCATGATACTTGTATTCTTTTAGTTTTGTTGTTTTACTAAGCAAGAAAAGCTGGGATACAAGTACAAATAGTTACGACTACAACTGAGTGCAAAATTTCCTTCGCTAAGCAGAATAATTAAGTGAGTTTTGCCCGTTTTATGAACTTTTTGCCACAGTTAAGACCTTTCATCCTCATTCACACAGCTAGAGTTAAATTGGGACAAATGGGAAAATGTGTGTCTACAGGCTGTCTTCAATCTCTCACTTTTGCTTGAAGGAAGAATTGTGTCCCCCCCCTCCCCCAAATCAAAAAGGCTCATTTTTCTGAAGCCTGTGGACTAGCCCTAACCCCTATTCCCCTTTTTTCTTCACCTGGCAATTCAATGCAGTTTCTATTTCCCATCCTATGCTGTCTCCATCATTCTGGGCTTCTCTCCTTTCTTTCCTCTCAGCTTCGCTTCTGAATATCCATTTGCTCTCCCTGTCAACTTGTTTGTCAGCTTCTTTTTTAAAAATATTACTTAAAGGCTAAAGAACCTTCTGCTTAAATTGAGTCTTGATATATTCCTGTTCTAGTTAGAGATCTCATTACTGTGTTTTTTTTCTTCCTCCTTTTGGGTGGGTGGATGCCTTTGCAAATCTTTGGGTCTCCTGTGCATTTTTCCACGTCCCTTTTGTGAGCAGGGCAAGGTTGCTGTGATTTCACAAGCATAAAATTGTGAAATAGGGGAAATAATAATAACAAAATATGTTGGGATTTTGTGGAATGAGAAAGGCTAACAGTTTCTACTAGTGTAACCAATATTATAAATTATGCACTATAGCTAGGAATTCTCAAAATTGGAATCCCAGCTCACCTAGAGGACATCAGATTGGCTAAACTAGAGGGAACTGAATAGAAACTGCATTTAATGCATGAATGTCCTTTCTGTGTATAATTTTCTTCCATTTTCAATGACTTTCCCTCACAAGAACACCATTGTTGCTATAATCTGACTGATTGTGGGTAAGAGCTTACATGCAGGCTTATTCTATGACAATAAGATTAATGAAATGTCAATATTTTCCCACTCAAACAAATTCATAGAGTGCCACCTGACATCCCTTTTTAAAGTGACCCAAACCCTAATGGGCAGAGACAGGCAGCAGGACTACCTGAGGGCCATTATGAAGCACTTTTTAGTCATCTGAAGTATACAGTTGCTTAGATTCACTCAGCTTGATGCTATTTGGGCAAATCCAGAGGAGATATTAATTTTAATCAAGCTTGTGCTTTCTATTTTGAGATAAACTAAGTGCACCTTTGATTCAGGAAGTCTTTGTCCTTTATGTATATTTTTTTTCCTTGTCACCCATTTCAAAATGTTATTATTTCTTTCCAGAAAATCGTGTGTGCTTTCCTCGGCTTCATGTAGTCCTTCCTACCATCACTGTCTTGGCTGCAGCAGCTCATAAAGGAAACTAATGTGAATCTGTGTACAATCACTTTTGTCTTCATTAGATTTTCATCACCCACCACTGGCTCCATCTGTGCTTTAACGAAACTACTAGTGACAAATTGTCAGTACACTATTAAATAATGTTGCTCCAGGATATGAAAACAGAACTTCAACAACGATCTATAGTTTCTGTTGGAAAGCCAGCTAGGATATTTACATGAAGTCCTAGAACAGTAACACAGAAACATTTTTAAGGGAAAATAAAACCTTGCATGAGGAGACAAAACTACCTTATAATGGTTCCAATCATTTTTTCATGTAGCTCTAGAATGCCTCATCTGACAGGCAGCTCTCCAGAGTCTGAAACCAAGAGTTACAAATGAAAGAACATAGAACATAAAGTAATAGGGTTGGAAGCAATCTGGGAGGGGGGGTGTCCCTTAATGATCATTAAGAAATCTTAATGATCGTTTTGCCTTGAGATACCAGTGATGGAAATGGTGGCCTTCTGCATGCCAAAGCAGCACTTCAGTCAGTAAGCTGAAAAATCACTATATACAATAATCTTAATGAATTAACCGTAGATGTGTATATAAAGCAGTTCTTTTAAAGTAGAAGAATTCTGCTGGCATTTTCCCATTAGAGACCAGTTTCTTCAGACTTTGGAGCATGAGATGTCAGCGGTAAGTCTTTAAACATAATTGATGTGAAAAAAAGTTAACTAGCCATCTAGCTCCTAAGACACTTAGTGCCATCAAGACTTCTTGACCTGAATCTCAAAGCTGAACATTGCCGTAGGAATTCAGGAATCCATGAATGAGCCATGTATGAATTATAAGGGCAACCCTGCTTGATCCTTCTATGTTTTCTGATGGGAATCCCCATTATTTTCAGTTGGTGGGGAATATTTAGAAAGTTAAAATAATGTTGTGGACACACACTTGTGAAATGTTCCTATCCTGAGAATTTTTCCAAATAAGAATCCACCATTTTTATTATGTAAGAATATCACTGGGGTTCTAGAGGAATCCACTGGATTGGATTGGAAATATAGGTGCTCCTAAAATATATTTTACAGTATTAAGCTTCTATATATAATATTTTAAAAATTAAATTTATGCAGCCTTGGGCATGAGCTTATTCCTGGATTGAGAAAATTTCAGTTCAGTTAACAGTAGAATAACCCTTTATATAGTTACGTTTGTTTATTTAAAATGCTTCTAGGCGAGATTTCAGATGAATCTCACAGAATGAATTACATAAAAATATTCAGGCAATAAACATTAACTAAATCATAGGATTAAATAAAACATTTTTTTCCTCCCCAAACCACATTTATTCTTCCAAAAAATGAAACATGATCTCTCTGCAGCTTTTGTTAATACCCCACAAAGCCAAATCTACATGGCCCAGTGAATAGGGACTTTCATTTGGACTTAGGAAACATGTAGGTATTTAAAATAGCCAGGACTGCAGATCTCCTATCTTTAGCCCTCAACAGGGTTGCACTTGCTCCTCTGGAAAGGGTGCACATTTTGGGGATCCCAAAGGCAACTGGAGTTTTTTGGTTTTGCGCCTTGAAAAACCATAGACACAATTTGGGGATCTTCTTGGACTCATAGATCTTTCTCTAGGGCAAGCGGCAGCTCTAGCCAGGAAGGCTTTCATATAGATCCCTGTATTGTGATGCATCAGTTGCGCCCTTGCTTGGGCAAGGAAGCCCTTAAGCCCTTGGTCTCTTTGCATTTAGGTGTTTACAATTCACTCTACATGGCACTACCCTGGAGACCACCTGGAAGCTGCAGCTGGCCATATTGAGACAAACCATATTGAGCCCCCTAATCAAGATTCATCTGAATGTCTTCTTGCCATATGCTTTGATATTCAAGCAGCTGAGAATTGACAGGCTCAAAGACTATGCTTGGCTCGCATCAGAAAGGGGATACACTCAGTTGAATGCCAGGATTTGCTGGAGCAAGTTGTTATGAAGAACTATCCATGGTCCTGAAAATCAACTTGACTGATTGGCTGATCATGCTTGGCCTACTGTCTTCCATGAGAGATTTCCTATGTATGGAATCGCACATTCAGGATTGTATCATAATATTCATCCACTGCTGAGAAGTCTCTGCTGTTCCATGATAAGCATGTGTGAAGCAGCCAGGGAAACTTTCCAAGATAGATCCAATTCGACTGTGGTTTGCCAAAAGACCTGGGGGGGGGGGGGGGAGAAAGACACAAAGAAAAAGAAAAGATACATATTTGTGTGTGTATGTATACTATACACATACAATAGTACATAGACACAAACATCACAGCATCTTGAGAATCAGAAATTTTCAGACACTCTTTTCCCAAGATATGACAGTTGACCATTTAACACTTTGATTTTAAAAAATCTTCATGGAAATTATTGGTGTTAAACACTGGAAACTGCTCAAAAGATTATCAGCTAAACAGGATGATCTCAGGCAAATCTTTATCCAACAGACCTTCTCCTTTGGCAGGTTACTGAAAATGCATTTGCAAAGTTTCAGCAGTATTTGACCTCTAATCCCAGATAACCTATTTGAAAATCAAATCTTAATGAAATATTGCCACAAAACATCATGTATCAATGACTCATGGAAAGCCAAAGACACTTTAGACTCTTACTACACATAAATCCCCAGAACAGAAATTGAGATTTTAAATTTATTTTGTCTATCAGCATTTCAAGACACTACTGCTGCTTGACAAAGCTTTAAAATACAGGTTTCAAGATTTTATTAATATGATTGCCACACTTGCCAGTATAAAATGTTCCATATTAGTGCAAGGGAAGCATCTTTGAGGAGCATTAAAAATTAGAAACTTAAAATAATACACACTTTTTTTTACTCTTCCTCAAAGATTTTCTTTATTTATAAGCTTGTTTTTTAAAAAGAGCTAGAACCCTCCCAAAGGGAATCATTCTACAGGTTTTAACTATGACATTAAATCTTTCCTTATTCCCCAATGGCTTTCACTGTTTGATTACAATCATCTTGAAGTGTTTAACATAAGGCTGACTGTGTGAAATAAAATCTCTGTAGTTTGATTTCTCAGCAGCAACTGATCCATAATAGTCTTGTCTACAGCAGAATTTTAAAATGCTCTCAAGATGCAGATTAATCAACCTAGCTATTAACCAGTAGAGTTCCCTGTTCACTTCTTTTTTTCTGACACGGATTTATAATACCTGCATGGTTGACAAAATCAATTTTCTTCCAGCTCATGTTTGGGAAAGCTGCAATCTTTGAATTGTTGACTCTCATACATCTATTAAAGGGTCAGTAACTTGTCTGGAAACAAGGTAGCAGCCATTTTGACTATCTCAGGTTTTTATAAACATAGTGGATTCTTTTGACTAAAGCTGCAATGCTATATATATATTTGATGAAAGGCCCCTGTATTTCTTATAGATTGAAAGCTAATAATATTTTTCTTTGTTTAGAATCCTAGAACTGAAGAAGTGAGGCACTTTCTGGCTATATGGTAGCTTAACAATAATAGGGATCTTGTAGTGGTACTAGTAGTGAAACAACCCTCACAACCAAAGTGTGGTTTCACATAAGGAGTCTTTATAGTAACAAAGATAAGTTTCTACATAGAGGTGCTATATAATTGTGTTAGTAGCATAATAGGATGAAGAAATAGCAAGGTATAAATATCACTGTTCACTTTCACATCTTCCCATTGCCTTAATGGGATGATGCATAAATTAAAGGTAGGAGCAAAGGCCTCTCTTGGCCCTGCTATAGTCAAAGTAGCATTAGAGGATTATGTTTCCCACAAAGAAAAAGGAATTCAAATTTACAAAGGGATGCTTTCACATAGATGTGTGACAAATTGTGGTGGAATGACATTTAATAAGTGGAAGAAGTATGGGGCCAACCAGAAAAAAGATTAGTGCCTTAAGTGACCCTACATATAGGGCAAGCCTAGGACAATCCTGCATGGTGACAGTACCATAACCTATTTGTCTTGCCTTCTGTTTGTGTGTTCTTGCAGGTAACTGGTGTAATTCAAAGTAGTAACCATGGATCGTGACATTGCTGATCAACATCTCAGTGGTGAGTATTAATGAATATGAATGTGAGTACGAATTCTTAACAAATTGGCCGTAAAGTACCCTTTCTGAGGTATATAACCTCAAATGGTTATTGACTGGTCATTAAGTGAGGACTACCTGTGTGAAGAGAATACGTACATATTAGATTACCCATTTTTGAAAGAAATCATAAACCTGTCATTCTTCCAGAACATTTGAACTGATTTTTAGACATTTATTTCTTGACTTCACCTCCTCTTTTCCTCACCTACACGCCCAAAAGTGTACTGTTAGGTTGCAGTCATAAGAACTTCCAGGTCTTATTTTCAGGAAGGTTGGGGGAATAGAAAAAAAAAAATCAAAAACAAACAAAGATTTAGATCAGGGGTGGGCACCTATGGCCCCTTTACCACCTGTGTTCTTCAACTTATACAATTCCTCAGCCAGACACGCTAGCTCAGAAATTCTGGAAGTCCACAGATCATAAAGGGCCATAGTTGCCCGTCCCCGATTTAGATATGCAGATAAGTTGTATGTTGTTATGGTTATGCTATTATCGTGTTTCTCAGAAAATAAGACCGAGTCTTATTTTTTTTTAGACGTGAAAATAAGTACTTGGGCTTATTTTCCAGGAGGGTATTACTTTTTTTGAGGTGCAGCAGGCCAGACTCGATGAGCTGTATGTGCTGTGGATGCGCCGTCACTGCCTGGGAGGAGAAAAACGCACCGGAGCCCAAATGCTGGGCCTTGCCAGACTCAGAATCCAGGGATCCTGCAGGCATCCCGGGCACATAAAGGCTGCAAAAATCCCTGGGCTGTTTGCAACTCAAGCGAGCCGTGAGCAGGAGCGGCGGCACCCCTTTGAGGTTTCTCATACCGGCGCAGTCTCTTGGAGCAGGACCCTGCAAGGCTTGTTGTGGTGTTGCACTCATGAATGGCAGCACCTCTGTGAGCTTCATCACACCGGCGCAGCTGGCATCCTGCCATAAGTGGCTGCGCCGGTGTGTCCAAACTGGAGCCTTTTTCACGAACGACAGGAAAATGGGGAGGGAAATTTTCCTGCCTGTCATCCATTCCTCAAGCTCCCTCTCCCTCCCCATTTTGCTGTCTTGCAAAAACGGCTCCACTCCGAGCCTTCAGCATATCCCAGGACCCTGCAAGGCCCCTCCTCCCGGTGCCCGCGCCATGCCCATCTCCCCCAGGCTTATTTTTGGGGTGGGGTAATATTAGGCCCACCCCTCAAAAATTAGGACTGGTCTTATTATTGGGGTGGGTCTTGTTTTTGGAGAAACAGGGTAGCCTTTGGCATAGCACTGATTGTGAGTTTACCTGTTCACAGTTTTCATAATTAAGGGAAGCAATATGAAGCCTAAAGCAGGAAGTTGAAGTCTTGGCCATACATTCTGCGCTGAAAAGAAAAACGTTGTTCATGTGCAGATCTGGACAAATAGGGAAACAGACAGGGAAAAGATTCAAAATCTTGTAGAAAAGAAACTAATCACTATAAGGAGACATTGGTCAATTTTCAAAAATTGATACTCGGCCTGAAAAAGGATTTGCAAAGATTAAAACAGCAAATATATTTTAGAATTTGTTACAGTGGTTCTTAATAGAGATTATTAAGCTATTTATATTTTTGCTGAATACAGTATATGCCTACATAACGCTGCTGTCATTCAGTTTTAAAAATAAAAAGGTATTTGTGCTTTGCTATCTATTCCAGCTACTTTAAAACAGTTTAAAAAAAAAATAATCTCCCTGCAGTTTTGGCATATCAATTTCCTCCTTTCTGCAGCAACACTAATCACATAAATGATATATTTGTACTATTGACATAAAATATTTCTGCAAGATGGAAAGACTCTGGTGGCTGCTTTCTTCTGATAAGAACTTTGTTTTCTTCCAGTCATAAGAAATCCATCTGGGTGGGAAATAGGTGTCTATATTACTGGTGCTCTTGCTCTCCTGGGAATAGCTGGAATAAACCTATGGAAGTTATGGAAATCGGGTGGCTATCCTGCACCTTCTCCATTTCCAAACTATGACTACAGATACCTAGAACAAAAGTATGGGTCGACGTATTCTCAAATCAAACAAAAGGTAAGGAGCAATTAATTGTGACAACAGTGTTAAGAAGCCCATCTGTTGCCACATCCATTCTCTTTGCATGTCATCAAGCATTTAATGAACATCCAACTTACTTTTGTCTTGAATATTGCTAGTTAAGATGGCGGTGATTATGATAACAAAACTGAAAAGACTGGGGTAGGTTTAAGAAAAAAATCTTGTGCAATTATTTCAGCTAGGCAAAAAATATAGCAATAGCAATAGCACTTAGATTTATATACTGCAGTGCTTTACAGCAGTCTCTGATTAGTTTACAATGTCAGCTTATTGCCCCAACAATCTGAGTCTTCATTTACTGACCTCAGAAAGATGGAAGGCTGAGTCAACGTTGAGCTGGTCAGGATCAAACTCTTGGCAAAGGGCAGAGTCAGTGTGCAATACTGCATTCTAACCAATGCACCACCACAGCTATGGTGGTGGAAGGGCACAAAGTCTAGCACTGGTGGCAAAGGCTGAAACCATCTGCCATTTGGCACTTCCTCATCTCTCATGTGGTTCCTGACTTAATTTGTTTTTCTCCCTTTTCTCCCCCACCTCCTTTTTTATATTGTAGCTATTACATTATGAATCCTAGGTTTTTGCCTGTGAACTGCTATGTGCACTGGTCAGGTTGGCAATATATAAATGCAAGAAATCAATAGAAAATGTAGAAGCTTTAAACTCAGCTGTTATCTAATACAGACAGAAGAAACTCACAAGGACTTTAGCCCTTCAGCCACAGCCCTCTTCATTTTCTGATTTATTTAATTGCTTATAAATGCTTAGTTATCTTAAACAAAATTTTTGAGATAATACTGAATTGGTTAAAACATTCTTCTACCAAATTAAAAAGGTAAAATTTGCAGTAGTGGTGGTGATAGCACCTGAGGGAAATTTAAATGTACTGAAACAATGGTGGGATGGCTTGTTAAAGTTTTATTTTTCCTCTTTGCTTTTCCCCACCCCCTCCCAACCATTTGCCTTTGGTGGGATCACTCAAACCAAATAATTGTACCATGAAAAAATTAGGGGGCAGGAAAGAGGCTTTTTCAAGGAGGAGGCCTGAGCAAGATGACTTAATAGTCAGCTTTCTGCTATATTTTATATCTCACTCACCATTCCCTGATGAATTGAATCTTGACAAGATTCACGTCAAGCACAAACTCAAGGCTTGTTATAAATGGAACACAATCGTATGAGTAACCCAATAAAACACAAACACCCATTCTAATGCAGAATAAAAAAATGCACTTTTAAATTGGTTAAAGCCTTAAAGTCAACATTGACTCCCAAATTGACCTGTTTGATTAGAGAAATGATAATATCTGCGTTTATTGCTGACTGGAAACTTCTTATGGACTTTTTGTACAAAACAAAAAAAAATGAACTGAAGATCTGAGATTTTGAGAATTAGATAGGATATATTATAGAAAGAACAGTCATGATCTAACTTTAGAGAAGGAGGTAAATTTGTAATTGTACTTAATTGCTGTAAAGAAGATCAGAAGCCACCTCTTTATATCTTTTTTCTTTCTTTTTTCCTTCTTGCTCTATTTTGGTTTGTATCAATATTTACTCTTGTTTTTAAAACTTTCATTAAAGTTCTGTTTTTTAAAAAAAGAAACTCATCATTTACTCAACTAGTTTCTAACTAGTAGAAGTCCCATGATAGAAAAGATCCTGCTCTTTTTAAGTGTTAACCCATATTCACACACACACACAAAAGAAAGAAAGAAAAAGAAAAGAAAAAAAGAAATTCTCTAAGTTTTTACATATAAAAAATAAAAATAAATGAAAGTAATTCAGTAAGGTCTTAAGTAGAGGGCACAATTTAAGTCTCCCTAATGATGAATAACTGAGATTTGACCAATAGGTTTGATGAATTCTAACCTTTTTTCTGGCCATTCAACGATCTCCTTTCCAAATCCCCCAAACCAACACTACAGAATGTAGGCTTGAATTCAGTGAAACAAGTCAGTGACCATGGTCAGATTTCTCTTGGATGTTTTCTCATAAATGCCTAAGAGTAATACAGCTATGGTACTCCATGGACCCTTCCCACAACCCTACCCATCCAAAATTTATAAGTGAATATTTTTGCTTTTACTAGAGTGAGCCAAAATGCCTTAAAACGATGGGAGAAGCTTTGGAATTTTTATTTAGGCAGGATGTTAGAAAAGCAAGGGATGGGGGAGAAGCCAGAAAGTCTCAAATTTCAGCCAAGAAGTCAGCAATTCATAGTTCATCTTAAAATGAAAGTTGTTTTGGGAAGGTATCTCTTTGTAAAATCCAGTCAAAGAACTGAAAGACTATCTAAATGTTAATATTAAATATTCCTGTTTGCTTGAGTGACAACAATTTGTCCTATATTTTCTTTCAGAATACATATATAAAATACATTACACGGTCCTCTGGGAATAGGTTTGTGGGAATGTTATAAGATAACACATTTCCTTCCAATATACAATTTTGGCTTTTTTTCCCCTCCACAGTTGTTTGGCTCATGAATGGGTATAACAAACGTTTTTATTTTCATGCCAAAGCATAGGCAGGTAGGAAAGACTGGTAGGAACATGGCAATGCAGGAAGCAGAGATTAGATGCAGTTTGGAAGCCTTTGGTAGAGTTGTTAACATTGGCAAAGAAAGGAAAACCTGAGGTTGTGTATGTTGAATTATTGATCTTCAGTCAGAATTAATATAGTGCATCACAGATGAGAGTTTTAAAAGGTGAAGCCATAATTCTAATTTTACATTTTATAGCAGAGTCAAGATTACCTGCCTATATGTGTGCAGATGTCTGAAGGCAAGGGGGGTATTTTTGTTTCAGAATCTCATTTTGCATTGTGCAAAAATTACCTGGAGAATAGCTGGTGTTATTGATTTTTGAATTAAATTGACAAGCACTAGAAAGAGTTGTAGTCTAATAGTAAATTTGGAGTTTAAAATGTGGAGGATCTCTATGTCAGTTCCTATCATTCTCAGGATAGATCTGGGAAGACCCTAGTCTAAATCTCTGATGAGCTGCTGTTATTTAATGTGGACAGAACTGAGCTATTTGCACCAGTCTGACTCAATAAGGCATTATCTATAGACTGCACCGTTTTAGGCACAGTTTAAACAACATTGCATACACAGAGTTTCTCTTCCAGGTACATTTTCTGAAGTTTCTCGCTTGTTTTCTCCTCTAGAACTTAAATTTAGAATCATTTTTGTCAAAACAATGTATAGATCTCTATATAAATATTGATAGGATGAAATACAGTCCATAAAGGTAATGTGCACCACAAAGAAATGGAAGGAATAAAACTGGCTTCAGAATTGAAAACAGAAAATAAATGTGTGTGGCCTGAAAATTCAGAGAAAAAATGGTCATGGGAAGTTAACTTTACAATACCTTTATGCTTACCCCAAAAAGACAAGCCCACTTTGTTCACACAGTTTTAAAAATAAATTAGAATTAAGAATCACCATCAGTCCTTTGATCCTTCCACAGGACCAGAATTATTAATGAAATGGGCAGCAATCCAAGTATCAACAATGTAGTTAATCTCTTGCCATTGTTATTTGTGATAATATTGCAGTAATGCTAGTAGCACTTCCTAAAAAGTAGTTGTAATGCTTGAAGTGACAAACAGCTATGCAATGAACATCTGGAAGACCCGACTTTTAATTCAGCTGTAATTTTCTTCAAGTTTCGTTGCACTGAAAAAAATATCTCATTTTAACTAAGGGAATGTTTTCTGGATGGGGATGTCAGTTTTTCCACAATGTGAAAACTTATTTTCATGATATATGGAATATTTTTGTCCATTTTGTTCTGAGCATTTTTTCTGCCAGCCTATGTTTATAAATAATTAAAAATTATGTGTTCTATATTTAGCATGATGAAGTTCAGGTTAACCATGATCTCTGACTAGCTTTCTGTTTTTTCTTATTGTTTGCAGAGGGCAACAAGCAATTTCCGAAAGGCAGGAGAAAGAATATCTCCTGTCTGCAAGCAAAGCTTGAAAATGGATGATGCCTTTGAAAATATTAATGAGTTGGGCACCTTGGAGCTGATGAACAAAGACCTCGAGCTGACTCCTTACGGGCCTTTGAGAAAATCAATCTCCACTGACTCTCTAACTTCTGTCTCCTCCATTGGAAATAACTTTGGCCAGGAGTTCACAGTGGGACAAATCGAAGTTAACATGGAATACAATGTGAATTCAAATATCCTGTATGTCACCTTGCTGCAGGGAAAAGATCTGATGGAGAAGGAAGATGTTAATTTTGAATCCTGTTTTGTGCGCATCAGTTTACTTCCAGATGAGCAGATTGTTGGCATTTCTAGGGTAAGTTTCTCCACTGCTCATACTTGGTGGCCAACAATTCCCCAGACTGCATTACACAAGGCTTTTTCAGTCGTGTGTACAAGTGTTTAACCTTGAAGATGCTGTATGATATAAAAAAAAAATTAGCTGGATAAATAATTTCATTTTAAGATAGATTTTTGCCCCCAGTTACATTTAATTCCAGAATCTGGGCAGATCTTTAATGTTGAATTGATCTGACTTTCTTCAAGACAGAGAATTTATCTTTATTATTTGTCTGTTGAACACAACTCCTGCAGTTTACATTGCCACTGCCTTCTTATATGTTCTCTGTAATCTCTATTCCTGGAGGTTTCCCATCCAACTACTAATTTGGCAAAATCCTTATGGGAGTTCCAAATTATAATGAACCCTGACCCTGCTTAGTTTCCAGCCCAAAGTTAGCTGCATACTGTACCTGCTGAAACATTTCAGGAAGTATATCATGAAGTATTAAATCCTTTATATAGCTAGTCCTCCCTTAATGATCATTTGTTCAGTAACTGTTCAAAGTTACAACTTTGAACTAATAGTATTTACGGCTGGTCCTTGAAGTTATGGCTGTTTTACTGCCCCCGTAATCACATGACCAATTCAGGTGCTTGGCAGCACACCCCGCATTTAAAATTACAATTTTAAGAAATCCCCCTCGTCTCTGCTGTTTTGGCTGCTCTGCACTCCACCACTTCAAGAAACAAACACACACTATATTTACATGTTTAAAAAAAAGAAAGTTGAGGGGAGATAGGCGGGTGAGGAAGCGACCATTGCAGGGAAGAAGTATGAGGTCTCATTCTCACCTAACAGTGATACGTCCTGGCCTAACTACCACAACCAGGACTACTGAAACTGCTATCAATAAATGATGCGGCCATGTGATGTTTTGCCTAATGACTGCATTGCTTAGTAATGGAAATCCCAATCCCAATTAGGATTGTTAAATGAGAACTACCTGTAATCCCAAATTTGCTCTCCTCTTTTGGTAGCATCAGAATGTCTTCACTGCTGGCAGTAAATCTTACCCGTTTACTAATCTGAAACAGAATCAAATGTGTTGTAGCCAAAGGCTCAGATATGAATGGTTGCATCGCCTTTTCTCAATCTGACTCCCCCCAACTGCATTGGGATTAAAACATAATGAAAATTAAGCTAGAGCGCTTCTGGAGAAGGCCAAGATCTTTTCTGCTGTTTTTCCACATTTGGTGAAATGCATGAATGTTTTTTAAAGGAATCACACCACATTACACATGGTCAATGCAAGTACAAATGGCTCAGGCTTGATTTTAATTAATTTGATGTTACTTTATTAAATAAACTTTTGCTTGTTTTTTTATTTTAAAAAATAATATATAATTGCAACTGGTATAATGAGCTATGATTATTTTGCTATTCTATATTAAGGTTAGTTTTTAATATTAACTGCCCTTAACTGCTTAAAAGCTTACATGTTTATCTATGGTGGCGTATAGAATCATAAACCATTGAAACAGATAGGAAAATGAGAATTATACAAGATGTTCATTGAGGAGTTTCATTCCTAAACAAAACAGATAATGTTAAGCAAATACACTCATGGTTTTTCTCACAACACTTAGCTGATGCAGCTTCCTTGAATTCTCATTTTTTTGCTTGGAAAGATCAAAATTTTCCCCATGAACTAATTTTCCCAAATTTATTGAAGGAACTGAAAGTTACAGCCCATTTACTCATACGGACACACACACACACACACATATTGTACCATTGGTTTATTTTTGTTTCCATGTATTGTCATAGTTCACAAGATTATAAAAGCCATATAACTTGACACATTTGCTAAACAGGCTTGTACTGCTAGCTGTTGAGTGTCTCGGAGTCATCAAATGATACAGCAGATAATGTTCTGAAATTCAGCTGGCCATTTTTTCCTTTATCCAGTTCCTTGGCAGAATCCATCCTCTTGGGTATTGATCCAACCTGTTGGTTCTAGTTACATTCAGATGTTAGAGAGGTACATTACATCCAAACAATCCTTGAAACCAGAGGCAAATAGGAATAATTTGGGGATATCTGGTAAGAAATGGAATCGTTCCACTTTGACCTTCATTTGAATCTAAATCTCCACAATGTTCTGATCCCACTTAGGGCTCTATTGCTTTAGGGCATGAGGATGGGGCTATGAACAAAAATGCTTTTCTTGGACACGAAGAAATATAGTAAATAGGAAATGTCTTCTCCAAGTGGCTTATATTCATCTGCAAATTACTGCAGCCCTTTTAATCTATTCTGCCGTGCTTGGCATTGATTGTTCTTTTCATGTTAGTACTGTAACTGTTTACTTCATAGTTATTTAAATCCTAAAATTCTGTGCTGCTTAGACGAGCCTACGATGTGATCCAGAATTGTCCCAGAATTCCTGCAGGGATTAGATATCTGGGTTTCCATTAGATTGAAGCTGTGATTGCCAGGCCTCAGCACATTATTGAAGCAACTGATAGAGAGATCTTTTTACATTCCTTGTCGTCTCCCTACCATTTCATCATTCTCTGGTTTGGTTTGAACCTAAAAAAGTAGTGGTTAAATTTCAGTAACTGGATTTCAGTGATTGAATTTTGGGTCTTCAAATATGTGTCCATTTAATAATCAGATGAACAGAACCAGCCCACTCAATTCTCAATATTGTCCCAAGATGGGAAAAGACTGTTTTTAATAGGATTTTGGCCAAAGGATTCTTCTTGTTTTAGTCGGCAAACTCTAGCAATTCTTCCTATACTAGGCTGGCAGCTAGAGATTTCTTTGCTGCATTAAGCAGGATTTTTTGGCCTGATATATCTCATTTAACTTAGTGCTTCACTTAATAGGAATGTTTTATTCTGTTTTCGTCTACAGTGTTTTCTAATTCAGAGATTAAAGGACCATTGCTTTTAAAACCCTGAACTGATTTGATTAAATTTGGCAAGCTCCTTTCCATTCTATTTTGCCTGCCAATTTTGTTAGAATCTGCTTAGAAGCAAATAAAAAAATACAGCCTTTTGTGTTTATCTGGGTAGGTAGTAAGTTGATAATGCTGTTTTTAAGGTAATAATGTTGTAATTGCAAACACAATGAAGTTGGACAGATTTGAGCAACAATACATCAGACTTCTGTAACATTCTAGATTAGAATTCCTTAGTCTTTTCACATTCCTACTTTAAAATTCATGTTAAAGCTGAATTATTGTAACAAGTTACAGCCAGATATGTTGAGGCATAAGGAATGATGTTGTGACTTACAAAGTAGATGCTAGTTCCTAAAACATGGACTAAACAGGGTTTCCCCAAATACAAATTTCGAGAAACTTAGATTGACAGTAGAAATGGATTTCTCCACTTTCCTTTTCCTGGCTGACTTGGGCTACATGCACATTGTTCCAAGTAATAAATATGTGGAGGGAGCAATGATATTCAGATGTTCGTTTTTTTTAAAAAAATAATGTTCTCTAGCACTCAGGTGTCTTTTGGGCCAGCGTGATAGGAACCCTACAGCCAGTCTTACCACTTAGAGATCCTTGGTTACAGATCTCATTTACTTCATTTAATTTCTCTTACCATGGTTTACTATTTGGTGCAGCTCTTTGATTAACTACAGTGTTGACTTTTTCTGGCTACCATTATATTGTTGCTAACAAGCCTAAATGAAACCGTGAAATCTGTGTTTCTCTTCATTCTTTCACTGAGTAGAAGCACTGGCGGACTGCATACAAAACTTAAAAAGACATTATCAGGAAGAAACCAGATTTGGGAGGTGGGGTTGGATTAATTTGTGACAAGCAGTGACTTCTAGCAAATGTGTTAAGTGAATACACCAAATGACAAGATAATCAGTTAATCATTTATAGTAGCTCTTACCATGTTAAGCTAAATAAATATTGTAGTAGTTCATAAGCACTAATTTATGGCTTAGCAGAGTGATGTAGATTTTTCTGAATCGGGAATTACCCTTGGCCTTTATGTACATGGAGCTATGAAATACACATGCCTACCTCTTAAAAGCCATGTTGGAATTCATCATAACAGGCAGGTTGTTCCCATTAAAGTTAAAAACTGATAGATGGATTCCTCAATAACATTGGGAAATGAAACATAGACTTTTGTATATATATTCTATTTCTTCTCTCCCTGTCCTAATTGATTCTTCAGGAAAGGATTTTCTTATGAGCCGAAGGATAATGACACATATTGATTGTGAATCTAAGCCTTCTCTTTGTCCTCAGCTGAATAATGAGATTCATTTAAACGAACACCTTTGTAGTGGGATCACTGGGTATCTATGCTGCCTCACCTTCTCTAGGTTTTAAATAGGCTGCATTGCTATCACTACCTGTCTGCTTCACTAGCAGTACAGCTGACTGATTGAGGACATTGTAAGAAAAATGTTTCTAGGACACCAGTCTTTAACTTTCTGAGTTTAGGACCGACAATATTTTTCACTCAGACTTTACCCTAACTCAGGTATTCTTCACCTGGAGTGCTGAAGAGACCCCTGTGCATTAGGCCTGAATGCCTGCAGCAAAGCTATTTGGCTGTTGTCAAGACTCGGACTTAATATTACAGGATTCAGGGTGGAACCCAATGGTCACACCGCTGCATATGCGATAGCTTCATCATGGCGCACATTCATGCTCAATCTTATCGAAGTGATGTTGGCATGGCAGGAATACAGAGCACACCAGGGAGGGTACATTTGGGAACCAGCTTCTTAAATAATTTATGTAGTTAGATTGCCACTGCACAGAGGTTATTTACGTCCAAATGGATTATAGTAGAGTCCCAAAATTGAAAACCAAAACTCCAATGTAAGAAGTAGTAGCAAATAGTAGGGTTGACAACATCTGAATCAGCTCTTATGATTCTGGTTTGAATCCGTGCTGATCTGCAGCACGTAGCAGTTAGTGGTGGCACCAGTACTCTTTTTCATAATATCATTTCTGCAATGGGTTTGCTGTTAGATATAATAATGTAGGCTATGTTGTGGTTATGGTCATTTTACAACTTTACCATTTTATGATTTTAAGTCTGGGTTTCAAGATTATTTAAAAAATAATCGGCTTCTTATTTCATGTTGATATAAGAATATAGGAAGACATGATGTAGCAATGTTGGAATAACTGAATGCCATGTTAGACCACAACATGACTAGGCAGATGCCTATTGGGCAGCAGGAGATAAAGAGAGTTAGTTTAGATACAGAAAAAAATCCAGCTTTCAACTAATATACTGTATTGCAAAATATTATTTCCCATTTGCTTCTAGTTGCAGGCAGTGAGCTCGATATTTTGTTGTTTTATTTGTCCTTTGCAATAAACAAATGAACTTAGCTCCAAATGGATGGGTAAACAACTGAAAATAATTCTTGGAATTGAAGAAAAATTCAGGCTTACTAGGGAGTTGGAATCATTGAACACAGTAAGATATAACTTAAACTAAACCAAACAACCATAGGAAGTTGCTGTTGTCAGATCATTGAGTGAGAAGCCAGGCGTTCCTGGAAGCCACCTGAAAAAGTCTGATTTTGCCATAGAAACCTGCTATTCTCAAAACAAATCTCATTTTTGGCACATTCATGTCATGTTCAGTTGAACAAGTGGACATAAAATATTGTTAAAAGTATTCAGCAGAAGAGAAGGCCCTACAGGGCAAGAAAAGAGACTTAATGGTCTCTGATGACTAAGTCTTTTCAATCATTAGTACGTGTAGCAGATGCTTTGCTTTGAAGAAATTTGCAAAGTCAGCTCTGCAGACCATTCTTTAATCCCAGTTATTTGTGTCCCACACAATTCCAACCAAACTGAAATTTAGAATTTCAGCTTTAAAATTTTCCGTTACAAGATATCCATTTTGACCAATTAAAAAAGCAAAAATGTAGTCCATATTTGCCCTCCACGTTTTCCTCACTATTTCCTTACTCACAAGCTTCCAATGCTGCTCACTTTACAGTGAGCAATTTCCAATTTTAAAGAACTTATTTTAAATTGGTTGGTGCACACACCATCTGGGTTCAGATTAGAATGGTTTAGTACTGCTGGCTAGGGATTCTGGTTGTTGAAGTCCATACATCTTAAAGTTACCAAGTTTGAAAAACAGAGTTTTAGACGTCTATGGATATTCTCAATCATCCAGGTCATGGTGTTCCAAAGGTGCTTTTTCCAAAATGCAACTGGACTTTGTTGTTGTTGTTGTTTGACAACATTTCGCTTCTCATCCAAGAATCTTCTGCAGTTCTAACTGGCTGGTGGGAAAGTCTTCAGTTCTTTTCAAGGGAGCTTCTTTTTATTATATCATCAAAAACATGGAAACTAGACTGGTACTGATACTAATTTTTGCTAACCCAAGGCAGTACAACTTGCTGCAAAAAAGGATAGGGGATAGGGAACCTTTTTGCTACTGGAACAGTGTTAAATCACCGTTCCCAGCATTTTTAGCCCATCCAGTAGAAAACATTCTAGCAGCAGTAATTTGGATGTTTGGCAAGCTTCCTAATTCTCATGTATGTACAATTCATATATAAGTACAGTTCTTCCTGGGAATTGGCTTTGTGAAGGAGGCTTCCCTCCCACACACAAAAATAAATAATAGGATTGAAGGTGCCAAAAGCACATAAAATATAAAATGTTTTGATAAATATGTCATAGTTGCTTTAGTTACTAGAAAATTTTCTATATTTATGTTCTACACTAATCTATTACTGTGTTCATAATTTACTGCCATTGCTTATGGTCTCCTCAGTCTCCTCTGAGTAGTAATAAAGACTCATTAGCTGCTATTATTTAAAACACTGGACTTCTAAGAAAATTTGTAGACCATTCCCCATCTAAAAACAGTCCATATTATGCAAAAATTACTCCTCTTACTGGTAAAAGTTCTAAACAGTAATCACAGTAATCACATCCTCTTTATGGTATATTATGCCAGCCTGTCTGATAAAGAATACATCCTGGGATAATATCAGTCTGACTTTGGAATTCACTTTGCTTGGCTGTCTACATTTCTTGTTGAGTTCTTCTTTTGTCTTCTTCGTCTTGTAAACCAATCAAAAATGTTCATCAGTTCTTGGCCACTCCTCCTCCTCCTCCTCCTCCTCCTCCTCCTCCTCCTCCTCCTCCT
>JANHFL010001346.1:114611-134430 GCA_032468155.1 Oxyrhabdium leporinum
TCTTCTTCTTCTTCTTCTTCTTCTTCTTCTTCTTCTTCTTCTTCTTCTTCTTCTTCTCCTTCTCCTCCTCCTCCTCCTCCTCCTCCTCCTCCTCCTCCTCCTCCTCCTCCTCCTCCTCCTCCTCCTCCTTCTCCTTTGCACAGTACTTCATCAGCTACTTTCCAAGAGTTGTGTTTTTTTAATGATAAAATATTATTCTAGTGTACTCTATCTGAGATAAAGTCAAACTGAATGTAGTGGGGTTAATTTCTGTGTGAAAGGACAAGGTGCAATCCCTTACTTTACTCTCTTTGATGGGATTTTGGTAGACGGCTTGCTGAAGGTAGGCTTTGAAAGTTCCTCCACCAAAGTATGCCATCACTAACCATGTTGCAGAGCCATGCTGGTGCAGTGGTTAGAATGCAATATTGCAGGCTAATTCTGCCCACAGCCAGAAGTTCAATCTTGACCGGCTCAAGGTTGACTCAGCCTTCCATCTTTCCAAGATCGGTAAAATGAGGATCCAGCTTGTTGGGGACACAATAAGCTGACTATGTAAACCACTTAGAGAGTAAAGCACTATGTAAGGCAGTATATAAGTCTAAGTGCTATTGCTACAGCTCCTGGTTCAGAGCTACCAACTTGTCTCTGTGCGTTTCTGTCTACATTATGATAAAATATCAAATCAGAAGGCTTTAAGAGCTAGGGTGGTTATTAGAGATGGTTTGATTCCATCTGAATTAATTATTATGATACACACAGGAAAAAGTATTGTGCAATATCACGAGGGTGAAATCTAATCTAATGCCTTGGTATGCGTGTGCCATCGCTTTTTCCGGCACCCTGCATGTCTTAATTCCACACCACATTGGTTCTGTCACTTTGCATACTTCTGGTTGTGCATCCAAGGCCTCTGCTGCAGTGCGGTTCTCTTTGATAGCTTCCAGAAGACATGAAATTTGGGGAATCTGTCAAGGACTTCAGAGGAGATAGAAGCCATTTGATTTTTAGCACA
Organism: Oxyrhabdium leporinum; assembly: GCA_032468155.1. Taxonomy (NCBI): domain Eukaryota; kingdom Metazoa; phylum Chordata; class Lepidosauria; order Squamata; family Cyclocoridae; genus Oxyrhabdium; species Oxyrhabdium leporinum. The sequence goes on from JANHFL010001346.1 coordinate 115,606, forward strand.
TTTATTTATCACCCCAGCTGAGAAATGCTCCCATTGATCCAGAGAGAAAGGAGTCAGTTCCTGCTGGGTTATATAATGCAATCCTTTGACAATTTACACATACCATGGTTGCTGGGGAAACAAAAAGTTTAAAGTTCCTGAAAGATGTGTGTTTGAGAGTCCACAAATGAATAAATAATGTTTTGAAAAAAGTTAGTCACCTCAGTGGAGAAATCCTCAAGATTATCTGATAAATTGAAACATTCACATTCTTTGTATCTTGTTTAATGTATTTAGACGGGCATGTTTTTTCAGTGATCATATTTTGCAGACTACAAATCATTCTATTCCTGAGCTGTATTTTTGACAAATGAGCCACTGAAGCAGGAAATTCTTGGCTAAAACTCCATATGGCAATGGTTCTTCCCTCTAACGCACAATAGAAGTTTTCTAATATGAATATGTGTAAATCATTGAATTTACTATGGAATGTCTAGGAATCCAAATGTGACAATGGGTACAATGAATAGGCAGGTAGAGAGGTATTATTGTTCTCATCACAAGAAGCAAAGCCAAACAACTAGAAGCCTGTTTTCCTATAGTATCATTAGCCCTTTGAGGTAGACCAGATAAGATAACTAAGCCATGACCCCTAATGCTATTTGTCTATATGGGTTCCTGTAACGTTTACCTGGGCAAAATAATGTATCATAGGGCAACAATTTTTGAACCCGGGTACCTCAAATAGTTTACAGAATATGCTTACATTTTGGGACCTATGATTCCCAGGAAATTGAAATATGCCAAATTTTATAAAACATTTTATCACATATAGCGCAGAGTGAATTTTAATGATTTTTTCCATAACAGTTCCCATTATTCTTCTGCAGTTATCTCTTTGAAGTTTTTCATTCAATTCATGCAATTTTTTAAATTGTTTTCCATTCTGTATTAGGTTTCAATAAATTTATACATACACACTAGTACAGGTAAACCTTGCTTAAAGACCACAATTGGGACCAGCAATCTGTCACTGAATGATGCAGTTGTCAAGCAAGAAATCGCATGACTGCAATGGTTTTACAAACTCACTTCCATTGCAGTCATTAATCAAGTCACCCACAGTCATTAAGCCAAATACCACATGACTGCAACTTGCAGTTTTATTGGCAATTCCTCCATTGACTCTGTTTGTTGGAATCCAGGTGTGAAAGTTGCAAATGAGCATCATGTGATCACGGGGATGCTGCAACAGTTTTAAAGTTACTTTTTAAGTGCAGTTGTAACTTTGATGTCACTAAACAATTCTGGAATATCTACACTGATAAATCCTGCACTGGCTTCTTGTGGATATATAGAGAAGATATTTCCCATTGCAATGTGACCTGCTATTGAGAAATTATGAAGATTTAATCTTTGCTTCATGGTAAACGTTTGTTGGGTTCCCTGGGGTAATTCTGTATTTTCTAGGCACCAAGCTATTGTCAAGCAGTTGGAGACACTAGAGGAAACAGAATGGAAGAAGTTTAATCTTGTATCACACAGTACACTGTGCCCTGGAGTCTTCAGTAGACCAACGCTCCACTTGAGCATTGTATAGGAGAGGCAGTTGCAAGGAGGTTGAGGGTTATTAACAAACTCAGTGGCAAAGGTCTACAGGGCGGTGTATGGGGGAGGGAGGGAGGGAGACAGATAAGTATGGATGCTCTACATGAACAATTAGCTTCACAAATTGTTTCCCTTTGATTTTTCTCTCAACATTTTCAGCTTTTGCTTCCCTGAAGGGGAAGGGGATGTAATGAGAAATCTACTGTAAAGACAATTGATTGCAGCTGCTGATGGAGATGGTGAAAGGATTTATGGGGCAGGACGTCATCTTGTGAATGAACCTTGTTTACTGTACTTCCTTACGAAGATTAAAAGGTCTACCTCCTCAGCAGACACTGCAGACTTAATCGTTCTGCTCAGAAACCTCCCAGGCACCCAGTACAAGGGAGGGAGAGGACCAGCAAGATTCATTTCACCCATGCATTTTCAGGCACAAGCCAAAAGAAGCATCTCATTTTAATCTAAATTCTCCTAGCGTGTTGTGACTGATGTTAATTGCAGCAAATAAATAGAAAAAGTCTTCCTATCTTATGGATGAGATTGAAAGAGAGCTGTCTCTTTCTCTGAGACGTGCTTACAGCTTCTAATCTAATGTGGTTCTGTTGAAATGTGTTGTGTTCTATTTGTAACATTTAGTCCCATCTTTTCTCCCAAGCAGCCCTAATTCCAGGACTGTCCATATTTTATTCAGCCCATATTCCCTACTGAGGCAGTTAGATTAAGATCACACCCAGTGGATTTCACGCTGACATAGGGATTTGAATCTGGGTCTCCACTGTGTAATACTAATTGCTATCCCAGGCTGTTGGTGAGCTGGGATCAAAGACTAGCAGAAAGAACAACAAAGTTCCCTATCCGTGTATAGAGACTCTTTTCCTTAGAATAGGAGAAGCTAAATAAGATGGATACCTCTGCAATATACCCTTATTTTTTTTATTTTATTTTTTTGAGAAACAGCTGTGGAGCCCTCTGATGCTAGCAAAATACCAATGACTGTACTTGCTCATTATATTTAATTGGCTGTATATGTCCCTGTTATACTATGCCTGACATTTTCCTCCTCTGTAGTTAATACAAAGATTGAAGATGATTTAATTTGGGGAAATAATGCAGAGGGGAACTACTTAGTTTTCTCATCACGGGTCCTTTTTTCCTTATACAAAGAAAAAAAGATTTCTGGAGAGATTGTGGGTTTTCCCTAAAAAGATATATTGATAAGATTGAGCGAGTCCAAAGACGGGCAACATAAATGGTGCAAGTTCTGAGGGACAAACCATATCAGGAGAGATTGGAAGAACTGAATACGTGCAGCTTGGAGGGAAAGGGGGAACATGATTGAAACTTTTAAATATTAAGAGTGTAAATGAGGTTCTAGAAGGGAGTATTTTCAGTATTAAGCTAAAATCAAGAAAAGGGAGGCATAACCACAAACTGACAAGAGGGATGTTCAGAAGTAATGTTAGAAAGTATTACTTTGCAGAAAGAATATTGGAAGCTTGGAACCAACTTCCTGCAGCAATAGTGAATCAAAACCCTCCAACAGCAGACTTGATGGACCACTAGGCCTTTTTCTGCCATCAGTTTTCTATGTTTCTATCTCTATCACATCTACTTTAGCTTTAAGAAAGATTAAAATTTTATTTATGTGAATACTTAGTTAGAATCTAGAAATCCTGATATGCAGGGAATATGCAGTCAGCAAAATAGAATTCATAGAAGGTGAACAACATACAACCAATGAAAGAAAAATTTAAAATGAAATTCTGGAATGAAAGAGGACAGCTGAAGGAGAAGATCTTGCATAAATTCAAGAAAATCTCCCTTTGTTGCCATTTGAGGGTTTTTTTAGGATTCTTATGAGTCGGAAGGGTAGCAAAACAGGGCTTTGCCATTCTTAATGCTTACATCAAACCAAATCTGTTCTCCTCTCTGTTGTCCACATCAAGATACTGAAAATTCTGCCTGCTGAATTTCCCAGAATTTTGATGATGCAGCTGCCATCGTCTACCCGCACAACTGGGCAGTCTGAATTCTACTGCCAGCGCTGTCTTCAAAAGAAGAACCTGATTGGAATCAACTCCTTGCACCTGCTGTTTGCAGGGGGTATAAGGTCCCATTGAGCAAATAGCAATGGGGAGGGGGGGGGATATAGAGAGTATTGTAAGAAGATGAACCTTTACAGAAATATTCAATAACTGTTACTTATTAAAGGGACTCCATCATTTTTTAAAATCTAGAACTGTGAAATAACATCTCGAAGTGGCTGAGACAAATATCTCCCTAATTCAGTGAACTGTAAGATGGAGGAAGAGGAGGTATGGCACAGGCAGACTATGTTCAGCTTTAACCTGATTTATCCTTCCTGCAAAGCTCTGGTCTACTTAGCAGGGTTGTCGGGAGGGAAGAGAAGAGTTCTACTTTTAGGTAACAGACCGTTAATTACTTAGAACCCTGATACCAATCACACCTGTGCATGCACGCACATCACTATTTCTTCTTGCTGTTTTTAAAATGGTGCAAAGCCAGTCTGTATGACAAGTATCTACATATCTACATATCTACATGGGCTCTTCCAGGTTGTATCAGGAGAGATCCTAGGTGGCTATCCTTGAAGGAAATTAATCCTATGAACTGCTTCAGACTCTTGATTGCATTGTGACAGCTCTAATGGCCGTGTGCGTTATTTCCCTGAAGATACTGTAACGTTGGTCTCTGCCTCCTATGGCCGTTCACTGACATAAAACTTCTAATTTTGGGAGCTATTACTGCTGAAATAGTGGAACCATGACTGATTTAATGCAAACAGTTTGGACAGTGAGTGTAAGGAAAATGCTGTAACTGGCAAAAAGTACACAGCACATTATTCACAGAGGAAACACAGATAGAAGTCAATGCTATGGATTTTGCACAATGCCTGAGCCAAAATTAGGGAGTTTTCTCTGACCCGGGACTGAAAAATGCTTCTGGATTAATAGAAAGTACTAGTGCTGGCCACAGATAGCAGCTATAAACTAAGATCTGACAGTATGGGGCCGGAAGTCAGAGAATCAGCAAACAGTTATAAACTTAATTAGCATGGATCACAATACCTAGGTAGGAATTCTGGCAGATGGAAACAGAGTCATAGACACCCGAAGAAAATGACAAAGCCTGAACTGATAGTTTTAAGTCCTTCATAAAAAACACTTTTTTCTTGCTTAAATTCTGAGGTTCATCGTATAATGCAGGGTAATATCTAAAGCAGAGCCAAAAATATCATCCAAATACTGCAGTCTGAATAGACAAAGCACAATAAGAGCTGTTGTGTGGTAGATAGAATAGACTAAGGAAATGTGGTTCACAAAACCCACTTTTTCACCTTAGCCAGGCTTTCAGCTTCTCAGGATTATCGCAGGGGTAAAATAGGAACAAGGGAGAACACAATGGCCATCTTTAGGAGAATCAGAGTATTAGGCTTTGACATGTGCTAACAAGACTGTGAATAAATAATAATTACAAACCCCCATCCGCCAAGTGACAACAATCAAACCATTTGATGGGCTCCATATCACCCTGGGGTCCCAGGTCTGTCGACAAAGCCATGTCTTCAGGTCCTTTCAAAAGAGTATCAAGGTGGGGGCCAATCTTAACTTTGCAGGGATGATGTTTCCTGGGGGGAGCCATCCCGGGGAAGGCCCTTTTTCTAGGTGGCATTGGACGGACCTCCTTACCCTGCCTCCCTGATCTGGTGGTTGGGTAGATATAGTTGGAAAAGATGGTCCTTCAAATAACCCGGCTTCAAGACATTTGAAGGCCTTGCAACAGTAAATCCCCACTCAACCTTTTCTAGTCCAGTACATTAGCGTTTCTGAGAGCTGAGCTTTCTGAGGAATCTCCTTTGCTGGCCTCTGGCAACCATGATCTCTGTAGCATTCACATTGCTACATATGTTATAGCAGTTGTGGCTCCGAACCTGCATATAGACCTTTCATTTTACCCCACTGCAGGAGGGTTGATTGAGTGTCTTCTGCCCTGGTCTCTCTTTTAGCACTCCTTGGGACCCTTCGCGGGCTATGCTGTATTTGAAGAGCAGTCGAAATTTGCTGTTGCTGGAAAATGGACTGTGATTTCCCTCTCTCACCTCATTCTGCAATAGTGTGTTTCTCACCAGATCAGGATTTAACTGCCCTATAGAGCGATTTGCAGTGCACTGCGGGAAACCTGCAGTTTAGAATCAGGGGACCATTGCATTGTTCAGATTTGTAAACTTGTTTTAATAACAGTATCATTGCTCTTTGTGGGGATAAGGAGCAGTCCCTGCAAAATGATGGCTAATCTCCTGTGCCTCTATAGATTTCTGCTAGTGCCATTTGTGACTTTTGTTTACTAAAGTTCTCTTTGGGGGATTCTTCAGATCAGAGAACAAGAAGCATAATAAGACAAAACATCCTTTATGCATTGTCAGTTATGGTTTTGGGTAGCTCAGATTTATTTAGGTTTTCTGATCTGTTAAGTGGCTACTAATCATATTCGGGTGGTGCAGTGGTTAGAATGTAGTACTGCAGGCTACTTCTGCTGACTGCCAGCTGCCAGCAGATCGGCAGTTCGATTCTGACTGGCTCAAGGTTGACTCAGCCTTCCATCCTTCCGAGGTCAGTAAAATGAGGACCTAGATTGTTGGAGGCAATAGGCTGACTCTGTAAACCACTTAGAGAGGGCTGTAAAACATTGTGAAGTGGTATATAAATCTAAGTGCTTTTGCTATTGCTACTATTTCATAATTTTTTTTTAAAAATACTTCTCTTTAAAAAGAGTGACAGCTTCATCTCCCTTGCCATGGGTGGCTTTTTTAACTGAATATCTTTACACTTCTTCTACTGCATTCTCTTTCTCTATACAGATCCAAAGAAGTGCTTACTCAGTCTTCTTTGATGAGAAGTTTTCCATTCCCTTGGATCCTTCCACATTGGAGGAAAACAGCTTGAGATTCTCTGTTTTTGGCATTGATGAGGATGAGAGAAACATCAGCACTGGTGTGGCTGAGCTGAAGTTGTCCGACTTGGGTATTTTTGTCCGGCCTTTCAACGCCTGGCTTTATCTGCAGGACATGAATAAGGTAAGAGTGTTCTCGTGGTTTGTGCTACTACTGCACGCTGATTTGGAGTCCTGGAAGGAAGGCCTATCATTTAGGATCATTGCTGGTTTTGTTACTATTGTACTGTCATGGAAGGCCCTTTCAAGATTTTCCTACCTCGGGAACCAAAATAACTTGGCTGTATGTCAATATGCCATGCCTTCCTTCAGGCAAGAATCTCTGAGTCTCAAGTTCTGTCATTATTGTTCTCTAAAAATGAGTCAGTGGTCCCAAGAGCAATGAAGGAATATCTCCATACTGTTAGGTGCGACACAGCTATTCTTCTCACTTGTGAGCTGCTTCGTTGAGGTTGTAGTTGCAGGAGGACTAGGCAGAATAGATTTCTAAGAACTAAATGAAACAGAAGTATCTTCAGCCTCTTGGTAACTCTCAAGGTCATCCAAATGCCAAACTTCAGTTTTTAGGGCACCTTTCCTGGTGGCATTCTAATGTATTTCCCATTCTCGGACTCAGGAGAGAAGAAAATAGATTATGCCATTAGTTCCTTTGCAAGGCTTGTAGAATATTGAATAATGAATGTTGCTCTCCTTTTTATTTATAGGCAACTGATTCGGTGGGTGAAATCCTGCTGTGTCTTAGCTATTTACCCACAGCAGAGAGATTGACTGTAGTTGTGGTTAAAGCCAAGAATCTTGTGTGGACTAATGGAAAAATGACTGCAGGTCAGTAGGATCCCTCTTGTCCCTTCCTCCACCCCTTCTCCCCAGTGCTGGATAAATTATAAACATGATGCCTCAGCATTCAGCAAATGGGTCAGCAATGGTTGAGAGTACAATCTGGTTCTCTTGCAAGTTGAGTAGAAGAGTTGGAATAATAATGTATTGCAATCTATTTTATCGTATTTTCTTTAAGGGTGTAGTTCTGCTACAAAACCAGGGAGTGGAAAAAGTGGCACATATATTAATGTCTGCAATGCATTCTCTGTATTATAAAAGTATTGATCAGTATAAAACTATGATAAGCTCTACTAAATCCTTAGGATGAGTGGAAGAATTCTGATTTCTGTATGCTGGTAGCAGATGTCTTTATCTCTAAATGCAGTGAATGATCCACATCTGCTATCCACATTCTGAGGCTGAAATTCATTCCAACCACTCAGTAAAAGCTTTGAAAAGTAGAAAGGATGGAGTGCAGTGACTCCTGTGCCCCAGTTTTCTAAAGCAGTTTTGTAGGGCCAAAGGGGACAAACACAGTGGCTGAAAAATCTCATTTCTCCCACATCAGTCATCAGGTAGAATTAAAAAATAATTATCTCCCCCCCTCCATTATCTTAACTTTTAATGTTTGCTAAATCTAAGTTATAGATTTATAATTGATTTTTTCCAATAATATAAGATTCATGGCACAAAATACGGAGATTGGCTGAGGGATGGAGACCTTCACAATGTGTTGTCAAGTTTCTATGGTTTTTTCCAGAAAGTTATCATAGCAGGAGAGCCATTGTATATTTTGGAATGTCTCATCTTAAGCATCAAGCTACTTAAATAGCCATTAGCAGAAATTGAAAATCTGTAGGAGGTTAGTGTCTTTGAAGAAATTAGGAAATGATCAGTTAATTTCCAATTTTAATTAATTGGATTTCTCCTGGTTCTGGTCAGCAAGTGTGTTTGTAGGAGTTAACCCATTCTACCATGAAGACTCTGATTATAATGCTTTAAAATCTGACCATAATGTGAGACATATTTTTTGTCATATGGTAACATACTTTCTATTCGTCCTTGATGTCCAGAATAAAAAAGACAAGAGGTGGAACGTAGTAGCAGAAACTGCAACCACTGAAGTTATTACAGAGTTTCAAAGATAAAATAAGCCTGGCGGGAAAACCATTTCCTTGGTATGGAAGAAACTATTTCTTCTTCCTCTTCCTTCAGATCCTTTTGTCAAAGTGTACTTGCTGCAAGATGGGAGGAAGATCAGCAAGAAAAAAACTGCAGTAAAGAGAGATGACACAAATCCAGTGTTTAATGAGGCCATGATTTTTTCAGTGCCAGCAATTGTCCTGCAGGTAAGAGTTCTCTGGTTCAAAGGATGTACCCGGTGCCCTCCAATGAACCCCCACCCTGCTATAGGCACAGGCATTAAAGCATGTACTGTGCCCCAACATGCTGGTGGTTTTGGCATTCATCTCTGGCCCAAGCATTCCTGGGACGTTAGGTGCTATTGTGCAAGTGGTGTTGAAGGACCCATATTCAGTTTTTGCCCTGATCTGTAACTTGACTGGATTATTTACTAGACTCTAGCTGGATTAATATTGATTTAGTGGTTCATATTTGCATGTGACCCTACAGATGAACTGGTCCTGAGTCATTCCAGTCAGGATTGTCCACGGTGACTCAAACAGTTGTTTTTTCCCACAGCCCTACTGCTTGAGATGCTTTCAGCTAGAAATGCCAAGGATTGAATCTGGGACCTTGTACACGCTCTAATTTGCTCAGCTAGGCAGCTGTGCATTTTCTCATTTCAGCTTATGCTGAGTCAGGTGAATGGTATATGATCATAAGTCAACTTTTGGCATGTCAATGTAACTATTTTACACGTAAGCATATCCTGCTAGACTTACATCAGCCACAGACTGCTTAAAAACAGTACCATTATCATTGGCCGCAGAACTTGAAATAGTGAATCCCACTGTGTGTGCTTCAGAGTTTGAGGAACAAGAGTAGAATTAAATAGGTCTGTCCCATCTGCTGGATTTATGGTACATGACTTTGGCTTAGATCAGGGGTGTCAAACTCGATTTCATTGAGGGCCGCATCAGGATTGTGTTTGACCTCAGGACCGGGGTGGGCGTGGCCAACTCGACATTACTCGTGGTGGTGGGTGCCTGTGGTGGCCCGAGCCTCTGCCAGTGAAAACGGGCTCCTGACTTCTGTTTTTGGCTGCAATGGCCTCCTGCAACCCTCTGCCAGCAAAAATGGAACACTGGAGATTCTCTCGAGCTCCGTTTTCACTGTCAGAGGCTGTTTCCAGGACGGCCCCACGGGCCAGATCTAAGCACCCCATGGGCCGGGTCTGCCCCCCAGGCTTGTAAGTTTGACACCCCCAGCTTAGATGGTGGCTTATAGTACATGGCTGTGCAATTAAAGCCAGATCTTTGAAACAAAATGCTCAACTACAAAATGGGGCAAAAATGTTAAAAAGTGAATTGGGTGAATGGAGATGTGTGTTAAATTGTGGCTTTTTATTGATGTATGCTGCCCAGAGTTACTGTGTGTGAGTTGGGCAGCCATATAAATTTACTGAATAAATACATTTACTTTTGACAGCCTGTAAATAATTAGTACTTTTGTCAACAAATATAGACCTTTTGGGGATTATGGCAGATATAAATACAGGGTGGTTTATGCCGTACCGTACACTGAATTGTTTGTGTCAGTGATTGTGTGAACTGAAGCTAGGTTTTACAGGCATCACAGAGTTTTGCAGGGTGCCCCAGATTAGGGCACTGTGATAAATTCAGACCAGAAATGTTACATAGCAAAAGTAAACTGAAACAGAGTAGGCTTATAGTATTCAGTTCTACAATCTTAGTCCTGATGATTTCACAAGTTTTTCTTGATGGAAAATAGCTTCTGTCTAGAAGGATTTGGCATAAAAGCAGAGGCTTTCAGATTAAATTCTGCAGAAAAAAACTGACATGGGAGATGTAAACCAATCAGCGTGTCATTTGATAGACTGAATATACAACTCCATTTGCTTTTCAGTCATTCAAAAGCTTTTGTGCTAGAATCAAATGAACTCTAGCTAAAAGAATAATCTTCAAATTAGAAGTTACCGTATGAGGAAGCTTTATTCAGCAGCAGTATGGAGACAAGTAAAAGGATGGGATATCATAATAACAAAAAAAAGGCTTACATTTCTTGTTATCCCACTTTTTCTTGAAGATGAGATGATCAGAAGAGATAGGATAAAGCTTCTGGAATAAGCGTTCACAAAAATAAGCAGAATGGGAACAATGATAAAAAAATTATTAGGCATAAATCCGCAGGTTGCCTGAAGACCTATTACTGTTTCATTTGCAAACAGAGCAAAGACTAACTTAGAATAAAGATACAGTTGCTAATCGCTTTTGAAAGGTTGAGGTCATACACTTCAGTCTACATTAGAGCAGCAAAACTTTTCCCAAATAATAGGATTTGCATTTGAAGACATATTTTGGAGTTGTAATCAGGTCTAAGAGACTCATCCAAGATGAAGCTTTTAAAATTTGACTTGTTCAAACAAATGTCTTTTACTTCTCTCATGCAGTTGTTCAAGCCTTGCATACCTTCAAGTTTTAAATGCCTTTTTCCACATCTTCCTTTCCTTTCCTTTCCTTTCCTTTCCTTTCCTTTCCATCCTTCTTGTTCCTGATATGTCTTCAACTTCCTCCAGAAATCAGGACTGTAGACTGAGTGGCTTATTTAAATCACAGGTGACCAATCTTCTAGAGAGATAAAAACTGAAGTTGATTTTGGAATGGGGTGATCAGATCCAGAATATAAAGCCAAAAAAATATTAAACTAAATATTTTAATTAAACTAAATCAGTTAGTCTGATTACTTTATTAAAAGTAAAGTAAAGTAAAGTCTGATTACTTACTTTAAGCCTATACCATGGCTTCTCAGTAGTGGCTTCTGAGAAGATGCTCAGCATGGCTCTTTCCCTTGGTCTTGATGGAGCTCTATAGGTACAAGATCATAGACTCATGGTTCATTTCCCACTGCATGATTGCAGTGAATTAATTAGGACAAAATAGAAAATTATAGTAATGTACACAGAAACACATTTTCCCATGATGTTGTGGAGCTTTCATGGCTCTTGAGAAGCTGAAGTGATGAACTGTGCCGAAAGAAACACCGTGAATATGGTTTTGCAGCATTTCCTTTAGAGCTGTGGGCCAGTTCATGTCCCATTAGTGGGAAATTTCAGCACCGAGTTTCTTGAGCTTCTCCCTGCCATCTGCTATCAGAACACAGTCATATTTTGCATTGCCCATCTCCACCTGCTCCTGTTGCTCTGAGGTATGGCCTTGCCACTCCCCCGGCACAGTGGCCAACTAGGGATTTTTAGCCTTTTCTCCTCTCATCACAAAAAGCACAAAAGTGGAGTGTCTGTTAGCTGCCAGTTTTAGTACCAATGGGATAATGGAGCACCAGAATGAAATCCCGTTGAAGGCTCAAAGGCATGATGGAGCACAGGAATGAGGACACAGGGCAGCATTGCAGAGCTGTCGAAAAGGACAAGATGTGCAAGCTTTGTGACTCTGGGCAAGTTCCCCAACTTTCAACCTCCCAATTGCATTACTTTATGTAAACTAATCTGCATAACTAGGTGTAGTTTGTCAGTTGAAGGTAGCACAATTCCCATGTACTGTGTGCCATCAAAGATTCTAATCCTAACTTATGACTTTACAGGAACTGTCTCTTCGGGTGACGGTCGCACAATGCTGTGAAGATGGGAGAGCTGAAAATATTGGCCATGTTGTCATAGGCCCGTCTGCAGGAGGCATGGGCATCACTCACTGGAATCAAATGTTGGCTACCTTGAGAAAACCTATATCCATGTGGCACCCACTTCGACAAAGCTAAGGTCTTATCTGCACCTCACTGAAAATAATCCAACACGGTGCTTAAATAAATAAATAACTTCAGGAGGCCGATGCTGCTGGAACAATGAATTTGTGAGACCATAAGAGGTTTTTTAAAATCTAAATATTCCTCACAAATAATAATAATGACAGATAATTATGCGATGATGTGTTGCCAAATGAGACTACCCAAGCCTTGGAAAAGAATCATAGCTAAAACAATAAGAAAAGAAGATATATAAATACAGATGGATGCCTGGTAGCTGGTTGACAAATAAGGTAATCTTTTGATTCTGTTGTTCTAACATCACCAACTTGGAGAGCCAATTATTCTTGAAGTTCTTTCATACTGAGTCTTGCATTTCCACATTATTTTTCTCTATTGAAGAAGACTTAAAAGGAAAGTTTATTTTATGCACTTGACTTCACCTATGTTTCGGACATGTTGACTTGGAGGTCAGATTCTTGGGAGTGAATGAGTCCTGTGTTGATATAAATGTATATGGATCACAATTTTATATTTCATTTCTTCTCACATATGTTGAGAATCAAGTCTTGATTACTTCAGATAAATCTGGGCAAAATTACTTCCAACTAAAGTTGCTTAAGTCACATTTTTTTGGCAACCATTGTCACCTGTGTCTTATCATGGTTGAGATTCAAGTACTGTTGTCCTGTTTGCCTGTTTTGGAGAAAAAAAACTAAAAGGCTCATATTTGAGTAAATACTTGACAAAGTGAACTTTTACAAACAAAGATGTGCATCATTAGATATGTGGACTACTGATTGCTGTAAAAACTCAACAAATTTGCTTTGAAGATTCATGAATCTTTCTCTTCTCTTTGAATTATGGTAAAAATGTAATCCCACAGAGCACAGCACCATCACAGAGATGACCTCTGCTCATTCAATACCTACCTGGGCTCTGGCGTGATCTTCTTTAGTTCCAATGTCCAATAGGAACATTATCGTCACAGAGGATGCAATATTGTGCTTATCTACTGAGATGTAAATTCACTGGGCCTTATTTTATACATATGGTATAGAGTTGAATAACCAATGGACTTTTCCTTCCCCTTTTCACCATTTATGAGCAATTGGAGACCAGCCTGTCTATAAAGTGTGAATGCTTTATTTATTTAGTTTATGTGTGCTTGATTTCAAAAAGCAGTTGAGATCATGCAGGGCAGAAGAAGAGAGGAAGTAGAGTGGATACAGATGTATCATGCATGACAGAACCATCCTTAATATTGGAAATTTGACTAGGGGATTTGTAATTCAAGGCCACATCAGTCATAGGACATTAAATATTTGTATTTTGAGAAATAAGGAATGGCAGTGTGAAAAATAAAAATAAAATTGAGCAAAACAAAGGGAAATTCTACGGCAAAATATTTCATGGTTACTGAAAACATTGTGGATGATGTATTTGCACCCAGTAAGTCACTTTTGGTGAGATGGGTGGCTATATAAATTTGATAAATAAGTAAATAAAAGTAAATAAAAAATCTCTTTTTTGTTATTCATTGCAAAATTTGTAAAAAGAATGTAGAAACACCAACAGGATAAAAAAAATCTTAACCTCGCAAACAACTAAGCCCTGTTCTGATATGGTTTCTAGGCAATCTTTCATCTTTTTGATCCTCATGTAGTAATTTTGTGAACGTCTGATTAGTTGGCTAGCTTTCCAGTTTGCAATTGATTTAAAATCTCAACAGTGGCACATGCAAGACGGAAAGTAATATTCCCATATCTATATCAATCTCTATCACATTTGCACCCCCATCCATCATATGATACCAAGAGCATGCCAGTGGTAACACATTGCAAAATCCTCGAGACTCTGTTTCCTTGACACCTGGAGAAAACCATTTTTTCCTTCTTCCCTTTAAGGAAACATGGGCTTTACCGAGATCATCCTGTCTTTGTGGCAATTTATTTATTTATTTAGGAAATTTATATTGCCGCCTATTCGCACATGGTGACCTAAGGCAGCTTATAGAATATAAAACCCCGTAGAAAAACAATAAAACTAATAAAAGAACTGATATAATAAATTTATATACTAAAATCACACACACACCCACTCCTGGGACAGCACCTCACACAAGCCATTTAAGGGGCTGCATCCCGCTCTGGGTTCCCCAGGCCCGCTGGCAAAACCAGGTCTTCAGTGCCTTCCGGAAGAGTGCTAGAGTGGGGGCCATTCTAATCTTTATGGGGATGATGTTCCAGAGAGAACAATTCACATTGACTAGACAATCAGCCTGTCCTATTACCTCTATTTTATTTAGCCCAGCTCAAGAAATAGCCAGCTTTGAATCCGGATTTGCTAGGATACTACATAGAGCTTCCTAGACTGGCTCCCGGATGAATTCAAACTTTGTCTCCTTGTGATGGAACAGGTCTTTTTTAATTCATGGACTACTGGAAGCTCAGTCCAGCATGAGATAACTTCACAACTGGCACATTGTAAGGCAGAGCATGTATTGCTTTAGCTGCCTGGCTTTTGCTAAGGATCTCCCTCTGAACTCCGGAGCAAAGCCTTGCTAAATATGTTCAGAATTCAGGAATGGTGAGGATGAAATGGGGGAATCCCAGGAGGGATTGGAGGAGCATTGGGAATGGTTTGAAAAATGCAACGGACGGTGGTGTGGCAGAACCCATTACCTGTTTATGTAAATCAAACCCCATGGTCCAAAGAAGCAGTAAAATATATTTTTAAACTCCCTCCAGCTCTTAATACTTACTGATCAACATTTTAAAAGCAAGATTTTCCCTAAGGGCAAACCTTTAATTCTTGCATGTGACAAATAGCTTGTTTTTGGATGGATATGCCATGCATTTTTATAGCGCACAGAAATGGCATCTGACTTCTTTACCAGAAAATACATCTCTCCGTGCTACCAAATAATGGCGAGGATCCCCACAAGGTGTAAATTCTAGAAAAGTTGCTCTCTCTTGCCACCCAGACAAGCCTTTTACCAAAGCAGAAGCTATGCCTCTAAGGCAAAACATGGCATTCAATAAAGGTAATGTAAGCATCTCCTGTGAATAGTATCTAGAGAACAGACTATTTTAGCATAGAGAGAAGAAGCTGCTGACAGTTTAAAGATCTTTTCAAGGATTAGTTTATACAGACAATGAATCTTCTTAGGAAACAGACTTCATGTGGTAGGAAAAAAAAATCTGAAATAAAGCTAGAAAGGAAATAGAACCTTTAAAACCAGGAAAAGATGCTTTAAACAAGTTCTTCTACTTCGGATGTCTGGGATACAAATCTTACAGTTTTGGGATGAATTGCCAGAAGCAGAACCATCATTCCGAGTATCAAGACCTGAAAAGGGAGGCTGTGTTCTGTTTTGTGATCCATTCATTCATTCTTGGTGCTAGAGAACAAACAGGTCTATAAGCAAAATCCTACTCCTTGTTTGTGTTCTTGTTAATAATCAGGCGGGGATGTTTCAATATGGATTCCTGCACTTAACAGGAAGTCTGATTTAATGGACCAAATAACCTCTTCCATCTCTGATATGTATTGTTTATAGGCAGCATATTGATGTGAGGGAACTTGTACTGATATGTTGCTAAGGCCTGTACTCTGAAGCACTGATGTGCTGTAGAGCATGGAGGTAGTAAGTTCTGAACTTGTAATAAATCAATGAATGTACAGGTGTTGTATGTTATGTTCTCACAGTGAGATATTAATATAGATTTTCATATGCCCAGCTGGGCTGCAGCAAGCAGCCGTTCCCTCCTCATCTTCCTTCCAAATGCTCTTGAATGAAATTAGCCAACTGAGATAATCATGGTGAAGAAAATTTTCATGGAGACGATTTATGTGGTTTCTAATGGTCAATACCGAATTGATGACATATAATCAGTCAATTGGCAGAGAGACCTTCCTTAAATGGTGCTCCTGTCAGGAAGAAGCCCTCTACCAAACATTGAAGGATTATTTCTCCATGTCTCCTCTGCACTACAGTCTACCCAATTTAGCGCTCCTCTCTCTCCAGTAGTACAAAAGCATAAATACAAAAACTTGGTGACATCATTGGTAGATTTCTTGGAATGGTTTGAGTTTTGGACTCATTCAAATAACAATAGTAAAATAGCATAGTAGGTGATGTAGGTCTATGATACGAAGTCTGCATTGAGGATAGGATTTTAAATTTAGTAAAGAAAAAGCAGTTGTCAGCTTTGGAGAGGGGGAAATAAATGGATTAAGTTAACCCACCACTTTGAGTGATCTTCTTCTAAAATAAAAGCAGAATTTCCATTCTTTTTGTTGACCCAGCCAACACTGGCTTTGTTCACTTGGTGTGAATAGCCAATAAAACACCCACACAAGTAGTGGAAACCGGAATCCCTTCTTTTGTTCCAATCAAAGAGAGAAACTTGGGGCAGATGCCACAAATCAAGTGCACAAATTTGCAATTTTACAGCATATTTAGACCGTTTCAGGCAAGGAAGTTATACAACTTTAATTGTTATTGGTCAATGCAAATAAGCAACTTCCTTGCATAACATTACTAGGCAATTTCATGGGGGAGTGAGCTTCATTATCTAAGTTCTCTGCCTCTGGGCATGATTTTGACTATGATAATCATGAACTTCTGTGACCCTATGGGAAGGCAACTACTTGCAGTTTTAACTGTCTGCCTAACAGAAGGGTAAACTTTCCCAAATGGCTTTAAGCTACTCCATCATTTCCCCCTTTAACACTCTGTACCAAACCGTAGTGAAGGTAGTGATGTTTATGTTGCAAGCATAAATAATAATTGGGATCATGGTTAGGAATGTAGAAGTTTAGAACCATGAGTTGGGCATCACCCCTTTTTAGAAACAATCCTTTAAGCACAGAGGGGTGTTAAGGAAAACACTGCATATAACACCACACCGTGAGTCCAATCACTCTAAAAAATACAATCATAACAATCAGCAATTTTAACCATTCCAAATTGGGTAGCCAACTGATGAAAGACTGCCAGATATTGAAGAAGGATGGTAAGGAAAGCATCAGTTTGTGCAATAGCATGAAAATTGGCAAACTAGCTTGAGATTATATGGATATCAAGCAAGAACCTTACCCCGTTGATCTATAAAAGTGCAACAGCTAGAATTAATGAGAGCACAAATAGCTCCTTGGCTAGCTAAGAGGAAGTCCAGAACTATACAATTTTGGATGACAATTCGCAATACTGGAGTCGCTTCTGCTTATAATCTACTGATTGCATCTGCTGCAGTACTGGCATAAATCTGAAGAGAGGCGGAAATATTCACATGACCATTGCAGCATCCCTATGGTCACATGATCAAAATTCAGATGCTTGGCAACTGACTCATACTTGTGACAGTTGTGACAGTTGCAGTGTCCCGGGGTCATGTGATCTCCTTTTGCAACCTTCCGATAAACAAAGTCAATGGGGAAGCCAGATTCACTTAACAATTGTGTTACTAAGTTAACTGCTCTGGTCCTACCCACTAATAATCCTCATAAATCCCTTTATGTTTATTAGTAACAACTCTGGATATATGTAGTTAACCCACAAGCTCCTTTTTCTTCATTGCTTACTTAGGGTAGTTCAGAATCTACTGGATGATCTTAATAAACCTTTAGTTTATGAGCACTTAGTCACATATTTGATTCCCAGATGCCTAACAACAGCAATGATTACAAAGAGGCTTTTTTGCTTCTAAATAAAGTGCTGAATAAGTGTGAATAAGTACACTAAAGATAAAATAGGGAATAGATTTTTCTGTGCAAGAATTTGTTAATTTAAGTCTGGATTTCTGATAACAAGTTTCTAAACTGAGCATGTGCTTGGTGTCTAGCAAACACGCATCCACACGAGCCACTATGTTGATCTGGTTCTGGTTGGTACTGCTCAGAGTTACACTAGAGTAAAGTATGTCAGTATGTTCACTTTATGTACCACCCATCTGCCTATATAACCATTTGGATAACCGCCTGCCATGAATCTTCCACCTGTGCCTGATGCTCAACTGTAACGGCATCAGGAGCCATCCCATCCCCCTCTTTCCAAAAATACAAGGACATGCTCTCTTCTTGCATCTGAGCAGATGGTCATGAATAATAAGCAAGTTTCCTGAGAGATCTTGCCAGTTATCAATCATGGGACTCCCTCTCATTCTTATAGAAAAATATGAAATGCAAATGCCTCTGTTGAGTCAAATCTGTCTATTTATATGCAGAAGGGAACCACATCCAACTCACGAACCTCTTCCAGTTACCAAGGTGCAAGTAGACCAGATTTAGCTAGGACTTTTCTAACAATTTGGAGTCCAGAAGAAGCATGCATGGAAAGGTTCTCACAGGTCAAATTCTCTCCAGCTCAAATCAGGATGGAGAGGAAAAACTACTGTTATTCATTGATTGTTGTGTTAAAATACATCTCTAATTGTCCATGGAGAAGATAAAATTAGTAAGGCATGAATACTGGGAAGGAAGGAAGGAAGGAAGGAAGGAAGGAAGGAAGGAAGGAAGGAAGGAAGGAAGGAAGGAAGGAAGGAA